>VXBX01002361.1:679120-738316 GCA_013400415.1 Scytalopus superciliaris | reverse complement strand
AGGAGTTTTTAAGAATAAATTCCACCCGTTGTAGTGTTTTGTGTACGTGACAGTGACTGAGTAGAGCAGGCCTGGGCGCTTGTTCAGAAATCTCACTACTGCCTCTGACATCATAAGGAAATTATTTTTGTTGCAAAACTTTCTTAGATTTTATATCTCACATTGCCACTGCAACTCACAGTGGTCACCCTTTCTCTCAGAATTTATAATGTGGGCCCTTGTGTTCAGGGGCACAGAGTAAGGTGTTTCTTCCAGGGGCTCCCTGGGTTGGTCCCAGCTTTGTTTCCTTGTGATCCTGCTGGGAGAGGACAGGAGGGAAAACTGCCTTCACAGAATCAGTTGGGTTGGAAAAGGCCTCTAAGGTCATCAGGTCCAATCTTTGACCAATCACTGCCTTGTCAACTAGACCAGAACACATCCACTTATTTCTTGAACCCTTCCAGGGACTGAGACTCCACCACGTCCCCCTGGGCAGCCCGTTCCAATGCTTGACCACCTTTTCTGTGAAGAAATTTCTCCTGATGTCCAACCTGAACCTCCCCTTAAGGCTGTTTCCTTTTGTCCTGTCACTGGTTCCCTGGGAGCAGAGCCTGACCCCCACCTGGTTCCACCCTCCTGTCAAGGAATTGTGGAGACCAAGAAGGTCCCCCTTGAGCCTCTTTCTGTCCAGGTTGAACCCCCTCAGCTGCTCATCAGACTTGTGCTCCAGACCCTTCCCCAGCTCCATTCCCTTCTCTGGACTCTCTCCAGCCCCTCAATGTCTTTCTTGAAGAGAGGGGCCCAGAACTGAACACGAGACTTCCCCGTCTTGTGTCTCCTGTCCTCAGCCCTTATCTGAGTTAGGATGGGAACAGGCCTGTGAGAAAGCACAGAAAAATAGCAGCCAGGGAGAAAAGTCTTTGATGCACAGCCCTACTTCTGCTCCCAGTGTACACCAGACAGCTTGCCCTGCCCTGCCCTGTGTACCAGCACCATTAATTTAAAGCAGTTTGTTCTGCCATAACCCTCTGATGGGATCAGTGAGGCAGCATCCAGTCCTTAAGACTTAAATTGTATTTGGGAATAAATCTAAATTTAAGACAAAGCCTGGCCTATTTTATAGTAGGGATTATGTGATGTGGTGTCTGCAGTGGTGCAAGAAGTCTTGGCTCAGCAGGTCACTTCTCCTCCAGTCTTCTGGATGTATTAACTCACATACTTTGCTTAAGCCTCCCTGAATTAATTTGGAATCAAAAATCCTGCCTGTTCCATTTCAAATGCAAGTGAAAGGAGGTGCTCAATTAAATGAAGAAATGACATTTGCATGGCTAGGAAAATGGCTTCCTTCTAGCAAAAAGGTGGAATGTGACTGTGAAACTTGTTTGGAAAGTCCTGGTAGCCAAAAGAGAGTGCTGGATAGTCTTGTCAGTCCTCTGTAAAATGTGTTAAATATCAGCATTTTTCCAGAGACACTTTACTATGGATTGGGATGACCTCAGCTCTGGAATTGTGATTGGGATAGCCAGTGCTTACTCCTTTTAAACACACCAGCCTGTAAAACATTGGTCTGGTCTGTCAGAGGTTAAACTTGAAATCCTGACTCAGTTTCATACACTGAGATGTATTTGAGGGTGAAGGAGGGGGAGAAGTGGAGGAGGAAAGATTACCATAAGCCTGCCTCCTGCAGAGTTATTATCCCTCCTTGTGAGCCACGGAGCAGGTGGAAAACTGCTGTTCCTGCCTGACCCTGAGCTCCTCTGAACAGGAGTACCTGGGCTGGTGGTGTCACTCCACATGCTGGGTGGGCTGAACTCCACTCTCTTCATGATTTGGTGACTCAGTCAAACTTCCAAGTGTAACATCCTTGTTACATCAGTTTCTGTTTTCCTGACACTTGATGATAATTTTTCTGGTATGAATAGTATGTTCCAGGATTTCTCTTGTTCTAAATGCCATTTGGAGCAGTGCCATCAATATTTATTTTTGTTAAAAGAAACTTTTCTAATAAAGAACCCTAACTCTTTAAAATTTATTTTATATTGTAAAACTCTTTTCAGCATCTTTTAGTATTTTCTGTAATAGTTCCCAGATTAGGAGCTCCCAAATAGCATGTGAATCTACTGGAAGTAGAATTTGTGGAAGTAGATCCACACTGTGTCAGACTCCTAGAAGCAGACCTGGATATGAGCCCAACTATAAAAATGTTGGAGCTGCAGATCCGTTTGACTCACGTGCGAACCATTTACTGTGGTGATTGCAAATCCAAATTGTTGAGAATACTTATTCCAACACACCACCACTGTGCTGTCCTTTATTTCAGTTCTGCTGATTTGTATGAAAGACCTTGGTGGTTTTGGGAGCCAATGAGCAGGATGGGAGTACTGTCTCCTCCCTGGTTTGTTGTTTGTGTGATGTTACCAGTAGGGCCTGTTCCTGGAGCTCCCACATGTGACAGGAATCTGGGGTGCAGCATGAGAGCTTTGGGTTGGTGTACCTCCCATGTCCTCACTATCCCACCACCACCCCAGACACCAACCCCTCTGGTACCCCACAGGGACCCTCAGGCTTTGGGTCACCTTGGAGCTGCAGGAGCAGAGGGACTGCCCTGACCTGCAGGGAATGGAAGGAGTGACACAAGCACAGCCCAACCAGGTGTGGCACAGAGGACAAACCAAATACTGTAGGTACTAAAGCAGCATGGCCAGCTTATCTCTGCTGATAGGAGCAAATCAGCTGCTGTTACTAACTACTGAGACTTTTGGAGAAGTAGTTAAGAGAAATGGAATTTGAAAGCTATGTCTGCTGCCACACCTAAAATGTGTTTATGGGAAATGATGTGCTTATATAGAGCTGTGACTCTCCAAAAGCTTTACTGATAGTGATGATGTTCAGGTGGCTGCAATTAGAGCTCTCTAATCAGAGTCTCCTGAGGTAACCTTTGGGAACAAATTCTTCCACTCCTCATTTCTTGGTTAACTCTTAAGTAAGGAAGGTGGAAGCTGCAGTAGGTGTGTTTTGAAGTGTTTTATTATGGTTCTTTAAAGTGTTGCATGGTGAATCTTGCTGGCTGTGCTTGTCATACTAGAGTCCATCAGAGACAAGATCCTTGGGTTCAGCAGAGAACGGTGGGCTGATGTCAGAGTTATAGTGATCAGAGACTTAAACGAGTGGAAAGGAGGTACAAGTGAGGAGAGGGATGGAGTCCCTTGGGCAGTCTGGGTGTGTGAGCTCTTCAGGGTGTGTTCCAAAAACTGTTTCACTGGGATGGCTTTGGTAAAGGCTCCAAAGTGACCTTCTGAGAGGTGTGGTTCAGGGCATTAGTATCTTTTCCTCAGGTGAACTCCTGGCATCATTCTCTTTTTCTTTGTTCCAACCCAAATCAGATTTGTAGCTCTCAGTTTTCATTCTTATATTCTTTGCTTTATTGCATGAAGTCTGGAGCAGAAAATAAATTGTAACTTGCAGTTAAAGCTACATCATTATTGAAACTATCCCAATTTAAAAATAAATCCCTTCTTGTCTTCATTTTAAATTTTAGGGATCTTTTAAGCCTTAAAGTATAACTAACTTTAAGCACACACAACTAACTTTGTGGTAACTTTTATCATGGCGTTGGTATTTTTTTCAGGTATATGTCACAAGGAAAACATGCAGAAGCAAGAGAATTAATGTATTCAGGGGCTTTGCTGTTTTTCAGTCATAACCAGGTAAGTCACTGGTTTTGTGTGTTTCCTTTGGATGGTAGGGGGTTGTTATTTCAAGATTTTGAGAGATGAATGATGAGTTCTCAGGGGTAAATGTTTAGGCTAATTGCTTTGCAATCTTTTGTTTTATCTCTTTGTTGAGCCTTTCTCCACAAAGGAGGATTATTCCAAACTGGAACATGCAGCAGAAGTGTTTGTGAGCATCCAAACAATAACCATATTTTGCTTTCCTGGAGGCTTCTCTTTTGATGCCATCAAATTACTATAATTTTTTTATAAGGGAAGGCTTGAGACTTAGCTGTAGATGTTGATAAAAGTATTAAACTTGCTGCTGCCAAAATTCTGGCTGATGTTTTCTTTTATGTACTGATAACGTTCATCACTGCCAGTATGTGTCTGTTTTGTAGCAAAACAGTGCTGCTGATCTGTCCATGCTGGTCTTGGAGTCTTTGGAAAAATCAGATGCAAAAGTAGCAGAAGACCTTTTAGGTGAGGTCACCTTTGTGCTCTGTTTGATGGTGTTTAGCTGTGCTTTCCCTTCACAGTGACTGTTAATAGTCTTGAAAGCTGCAATCCTTTTTGGATGCATTCCCACATGGCTCAGGGTTACCTTCCCCATAGAAATGGACTGGGGGGGGAAACTTCATTAGAGAATAATGGATCCCTGATAACTTTTTGGAAATACTTGGAATTAACATTGCTGCCTGTCTTAAAGATGTGTCTTATAAATGCACTGTAAGCAGCAGATCATCTTATTTCTCTTAATGCTAAATATTTTTGAATCTTATTGCTTCTAGAAAACCTGGCTAAGTTGTTTAGTTTAATGGATCCAAATTCTCCCGAAAGAGTGGCTTTCGTATCCAGAGCACTAAAATGGTCTAGTGGAGGATCAGGAAAACTTGGACATCCAAAACTACACCAGTTACTAGCTATTACCCTGTGGAAAGGTAAGAAAAATCAGTTGGCTTTTTTGTATTTTCCTTTAAAAATGTTGTTGAAAGCAAGATATTGGAAGAGATCTACTTTGGAAACAATCTAAGGAAGTTGAGATGGAAATAATTGAGTTCTGCTATTATCTGATTTTTGCAATAACATCATCTTAATGTTATTAACAGGAAAAAAATGGAGCTGTAGTTCTATATTAGTGCAAAACTCAAAACACAACTGCTATGAGGCTCTCTATAAATGACAGATTGATCCTTTAGTTGAAGTAGCTTGATTGTGTCATTAGGAAGAAAATTGCTGGGGAGCAAAGCTGTTGTGTTGGTGAGGTATTTTGTTTTTAAATCCTGGATAAACATGGCAAAGATTGAAATACATCACCTGGCATCCAAAACAGTCTCTGGGCTGTAAATAAGTACTCTTGGAGAAGCTGGCCAGCAGGCTTATTCCAGAATGAATGTTCTTACCTTTGATTTATGAGCCGTTTTGTCACTCACGATGGGATGTAAGAAAAACACAAAATGCTCTAAATAATTATTTTAATTGTGGATGAAAGCCAGTTTTTAAAGTCTTGCATTCAAAACATAACAAAGGTGATTGAGAACTGTTGAATACACGCCATTTCTTCTGTGGTTTCTCATGAGTAACTGTGTAAGATGATTGTTTATTTTACATTTTACAGGAGCTGCCAAGTGATGACAGTGGTTTCCTATAACAGCCCTGACCTAATAATGGTCAACACTGCAGCTCATCCCCTGTCTTTGTGCCATAGGCAATCCCGTAGCTGCTCCCATGGACTTAGGTTAGCCTGATAGTTGCTGCTAGCCAGAAAGGGAGGATTTTCCTCAAAGCATTTGAATTAGAAGATGAGCTAGAATTAGGATAAGAAAAAGTTGCGTTCTTAAAGTAAAAATCCCCATTTTGTAGCTGTCTGTTCACTGTTCTCTTGAAGAGCAAACTGCCTGCATTTCCTTACTCTGTGTTGTTTTGACTTGCATCAGAAAAGGCTCAGGTTTTTAAAACAAAGCTCTCAAATTCCAAAAGTTAGCAGCTGTCTGGTTCTCTCTTTGCAGTGATTTTGTACAATGCTTTGCTTCAAGTTCTAACAAATCATTGCCATTTCTTACACCTTTTTCCTGTATAATTGCTGTTCTGTTCAGCATATGGAAGTAATTTTAATTTTGATAGCAAGAGTGGGCTAAGCTAAAAATAGGAAATGCCTTCTTTCTGTGCACTTAGAAAGAGGGACACTGAAGGTGCTGTTTGACTTCTTGGTGCACATGGTCTAATATGGAATTTTTTGATTCCTAAGAACTGATGAGAGCATGTGAAGTGTCAACATGCAGTTACATAAAATTATATGACCAAAGTTCAAGCCAGTGGTAGCTGGCATTGAATAAACTGTATTTAATAGCAGTTGTTCAAAGGTATTTAAGATAAAATTTGTTATTATCTCCCTTTATAAGTTGTCTGTAACTCTTAAACTTTTTACCAGTTGTCTTGTTTATATACCACGTGTGTAGCTCTTGTTCTTTTACCAAGTACAAGTACAAAGTACAAATAAAGCACAAGCCTAAGAAATTTTGGTTTTATATTCAGGTATGATGAACTGATTTCTTAAAATCCATTTTCTTTTTTCTTTTTCTAGAGCAAAACTATAGTGAATCTCGGTATCACTTCTTGCACTCCACAGATGGTGAGGGCTGTGCAAATATGCTGGTAGAATACTCCTCATCCCGCGGATATCGCAGTGAGGTGGACATGTTTGTAGCTCAGGCAGTACTACAGTAGGTGTTTAACTTCTCTATAAGTATTTTGCTGAGATGACTTTGTGTTTGGGACCAGTTTAATCGTGATAACTTACATCCACACATCCTTTTCCAAAGGAACTGTGAAAGTGGCCAGAGCTTCTGAAAGTCATTTTGTGCAGTAACAACAGGAGAAAACAATCTGAAAACTGGTGTATTAAATTGGTCAGATTGGGAAAAAGAAAAAAATTGTATTAAGGTTGAAATCTGAAATCCTGTTAATTGCCTGAAGAATTAATGTGATCTGTTTGACCCTGAAAGCACAATTCTTAGCTTTGTTAACACCACTTTAGGGCTCGCTAGGGCTTACCTTGATGTTCTTACACAGACTGGACCTAAGCAGGCTCTATATTTACCTTTAGCACAATTCCTTGCTCTCAGTCTCATCATCACAGACAATTTGTCCTGGTCACCCTGGTCCTTGAGCAGCAGCCCTATGGCTTTTGGTTTGACAGAGTTGCTGCTGGCTCTCATTTACTTTAGGCATTTATCTTGTAGGAGGTGGAAATGCAAGCTATTACGTGCTTTTGCAGAGCTCATGTAGAACGAAGGTTGACAAAGCCAATTTTACTGTGTTTAATCAGCTGATGGCTTTCTTCAGTCAGGGAAAGCAGCTCACGGAGGAGTCTGAGGAGGAGGTGGAGACAGGACTGTGTGGCAGGGAGTCAGGGAGAGAGTAGGTGTTGGGGGAGAGGGAGGAGGTGAGAGCAAGTTTGTCTCTCTTTTGGCAGCACTGAGCTGTCATATCAGATTTGTCCTCCTTTCCATAGCTGGTTGCTATAGATTGCTGTGATTTTCAGCAGTAGCTCTAATCTTTTATGGAAATCCAGTATATGCAGGACTCTTAAACAATTTCATGGGGCTTTGTTCTGGAGGGGGGGAAATTCTGGGCAGAAGTTAAGAGATTATTTTTTCAGTATTTATACGGCACTATTACTGCATCCTTTGCTGGCCTATATCTCAAATACTGTGCTAAATCCTCTTATGTAGCACTTTAAACTCTAATGAAAATAGTTGCAGTTCCTTGCCTAGCAGTGAGGCAAAAGAGCCCCAAGCCCTTGTACATGTGAGGATGCAGAATTAGCCTGCCATCAAAAATGAGATGGCTCATGGCAGCCTTCCTAGTGCTTGCTGGCAGGATTTGTCCCAGATAAAGGCCCATTAGGCCAATGGGACTTGCAGAGATGGCCAGTGAAACTAACTGGACCTGAACAAAGATTTGATCGGTTTGGGGAATCGATCTGTTGGATGGGGACAAATGGCTTGGGAGCTCAAAGTGTAGCTTTATTATGAGATTTTTAGGTATGTCTGTCAAACTTATTAGTGGTCCTGATGCCACGTTATTTTGAGGTGTTGCTAACAGAATGACAGAATTGTTGGACACTGAGAGATACATACTAAAAGATGTGCTTTGGAGTGGATGGGTCTTTAATTCAGTTTTTGTCTCAGCATAGTAATCTCTGGACCAGTAAATGGAATACCATGTTTAATGTGAATTACAGGATAGACAGTCATTCCACATTTTGATTAAATTGATGCCCTCTGTTGGTAACCATCCTGTGTACAATCTGCTTAGATTCTGGTTAAACTCATTCTTTAATATTTAATGTATGTTCTCCCTCCCAACCTGCCTATTCCACAGTGTATTCTAGTACTGATTTCCCCCTTCCTCAGTTGATGGCCAGACCATTACCAAAGATGTACATCTCTACCATCTGGGGTTTGCCATTAGTTTAAGCCTAAGAAGGCCTTTATGCACAAATAGATAGATGAGCTTTTGGCTTCTCTTTTTCTTTCTACGTGTGAAACTGTTTCTCTGCCTTTTGTTTTTAACTTGCCCTGTTCTCTTTCCTTTTTCAGATTTCTCTGCTTAAAAAATAAGACCAGCGCATCAGTTGTTTTTACGACATACACACAGAAACATCCTTCAATAGAGAAGGGTCCACCCTTTGTTCAACCACTGCTAAACTTCATCTGGTTTCTGTTGTTGGCAGTTGATGGGTACAGTCTAATTTCTGTCATATTGTTCTTGGTTTCTTTTTCAGTTATTACTGAGATTACATTTTTGGTTGTTTCCTTTCTAGAGGAAAACTAACAGTATTTACAGTATTGTGTGAACAGTATCAACCGTCACTGAAAAGAGATCCCATGTATAATGAGGTGAGTTACTCACAAACAGGATTTAACCTACTGAATTAGTTAAATAATAGCTGGCTTTTTTCTCCGTTTTTGTGACTTGTAAATAGGAATTGATGATGCACCTTGTGTGGGTGACTGCTGCCCATAGTATTTCCACCAGTAAATGGAATAACTGACATTTTTCTTCATCTTGTGTCGTTTCAGTACCTAGATAGAATAGGACAGCTTTTCTTTGGTGTTCCACCCAAGCAGACCTCGTCCTACGGAGGATTGCTAGGTAAGCTTGGTTTGCAGGTACCACCAGACTGTTCAGAGCAGGGACTCAGATAAAACATCTGTGCTGGAAACAGATAATCTGTTCTAACAAATTTCTAATTCTTTTCATAGCCTGTAGAAACAGTCCCTGCTGTAGAATACAAGATTAATTGGTTGCATGTGATATTAGTTTGGTGGAGTTGATAGACCTTTCATCTTTGAGAAGGGGAGAGAAGCATGTAAATTACTAGTTAATTTTTGACATTATGGTATAACTTCCTAATGTAAAGAAGCATCTTACTGGTGTTAAAGGTTAATTTCCTCAGACTTCAGTGGCTGATTTTCCTTCACTTAGTCCAGGGCTTCGGTAAGGTTCTAATACTACAAGAAATGAAAGGAAATAAGAGAATTTCAGCGCTTGTTTGCTGGCTCTTGAATAAAATGTGAATAGAATTGAATGCTTTTCCTTTAGAACTAAGCTTCTTTGTTTCTAAACTGTCTTGAAGCTTTACCTACAAATGTCAATTCACTGATACACAAAGTTTGATAAAAACATGAACATTATGCTTTTACCATCTGTAATTTGCTTTTCAGCAATTCAGGCACTTTTCAATTGAATAAAACAGGGAGAACACATAAATGCATTTGAATCTTGAACAAGTTTTTTACAGCATGATGCACACTGTTTTTTCAGTTTCACTGCTGCTCATTTGGTTGGGTGTGTTTTCCCCTCAGAGTGCAAATGTAGCACATAAATATGTAACTTTTGGTGGGTTTTTCCAGTGTCTTAGAGAAGAAACAGTATCAATACAGCAGCAGTGCTGTGTACTGCTAAAGTACTGCTTTCCAAATCAATATTCTTAATGGACACAAGTGTGGGAGTACTAATGTCTTACTACAAGAAATATTCTCCTGTTGGTTTTTTGTTTGTTGTTGTTTGGTTGTTTATTTGTTGTTCTTTTTTTGTTTGGGTTTGGATTTCTTGTTGTAGAAATCCGCACCCTAGCAGGATGGAAAGAGATTAGTTAGAATTTTTTGAGATGGGAATGTAAAACTAGCAATTTTGACTGTCCTCTGTTTTATTCTAGGAAATCTTTTAAACAGTCTGATGGGAACTGGGGAAGATGATGACACAGAAGATGGTCAGGAAGACAGCAGTCCTATCGAGCTCGACTGAATGTTGTTGTCATTGGGTGCCGTGTAAATCTGATGATTCGATGACTCCAAAGACACTTTTGGAATTTGAATCCTGCAGTTGTTTCTTGGCGCCTAAAAGGGCTCCTCTGGTCTTTTAGAAATGGTTGCTGAAATGTTTATAATGTCGGTCTATATTATTTATGTAAAAAAAAAAGAAAGAAACCAACAAAAAGTAGCCAAATGAACCAATCGGAGCGATTGTTAGTGGGTTTCCGATGCAGCGGCTGGTGACTGATTAAAATATAGTCTTCTACGGTTTCTGATGCAGTATTCCCTTTTGCACAGTAATTCAATAAAGCATAAACATGGGTCTTGTCCTTCATGGCCTGCCCAGTACAGTCTCTGTTACAAGAAAGCCTCCTTGACCTCTGCCCTCTCCAAGGAAGATCTCGAAAGGCAGGGGGAGCAATTGAATAATTTATTTGCGAGGCTGGTGCCAAAAGTACTGCGAGACGAGCCAAGCAGCATAATTTGAGATGCACATCCAAGAGACATTGATACAAGAAGTCGCTTCCACTGCCATGAGTAACATGCACACCCTTCATACTGCCTTTCCCTCTCCCCAAGGTCGGGCTCTGGCTGAGCCCATCCGTGTGTTTTTAGCTGATACTTCCTGAAAAAGCACAAGATTGAATTGTTCTTGAGTAAAAGCCCAGCAGTGGAACATAGGTAATTGGCTTCCATTTGGCATCTAAAATACCTCCTCTGGCTTGTGGCTCTACTGCTTTGGAACAGATTATTTGTCAGTGTAAGTTCACAACGTACAGGCAACAGCGCGATGGTGAATGACGGTTTGCCGTGTGCAGTGTATGTGTTTGAACTGAGCTGTGTGTAAAGAAAAGGGATACTGCAGAACTCCTCGTCCTTTATGATATATTTATTTTTCTTGGGTGATTGATTCATTTAACACTTTCTGTTAAAAAGAATAAATCAATAAATAATGAATAACTTCACCCCCAGCATTAGGCATAGCCATTCTCCATCTCCTCTGTAATGCAGCACAGTCTGGTGCAGGGAACAGATGAAAGGGTGGGGAAACGCTTTATTTTTTCACGATGAAAATAAAGAAGCTTAGATTAATAAACAGCAATCATGCATGGGGGAGGGATTAATACAAATTTATTGACTGTATGAAAAAAAAAAAAAAGGCATTGACAGGAAGACTTTGTGTTAATTGTGAAGTCTCAAATAAACACTTTATACCAGGATGTGCAGTAGTGCTTTCTGAGAGATTGTCATGCAGAGATCTTACTTTCCTTGCTGTTTTTTTCCACTCTGCATTTGACTGTGGGTCATCCAGCCCTAAGTGCTGCAGCTTCACCTTTGTGCAATAAAGGCATGATGCTAGGAGGTTATTGGAATGGCTGGAGAAGATGTGGATTGCTTTGATTTGCAGCAAGTTCAGGGAAGAGCTGCCTACCTGGGATGGTGCTGTAGAAATTTAATAAATGGCAGCAGAGGTTTAGAACTATGTAATTTCATTGCTTTTGGCTGCCAGGAATGTACCTCTTTTGGGCAGTAGGGAGTCCATAGGTGTCCAGCAGCGATGTCCCCTCCTCTGTCCTGCATCTATGACCCAGTGTGAGGTTACATTTGTGTATATACACACACATATTAATGGCCTTTTGTGTAAATAAATAATTGTATGGTATATATTATTCTTCATTATACATGCACACAAAACAATCTTTACAGCTAGTTATAAACACAGTGAGTCCAGTCTGCCCTCTCCCTGCTTCTGCCATGCCTGGGTTGGTAAGGAAGGATGAGTAAGTGTGTGTGGGTAACATATAAATACTTCTAATATAAATTAAATATATAATTATAGTTATACATGTGCATGTGGATTTACGTATGTTTATATGAAATATATTCCTCATGTTTGTAAATTATATACTTATACAAAAAAGCATGCACATGTCGATATAATACATAATTACATACTTCATAAAATTGCAATTATAAAAATGTTTACATAGGTGAAATACATTTAGTTCATATATTTGTAAATTATATGTGAGTGCTACATATATATGTGCATGTGTGCATATGAACAGTTTATACACACAAACATCTATTATATATTATGCTCTATCTCCTATGCAGTTTCTAGTTGTGTCTGTGAATAGTCAACAACCCTTTCATAACATTTATTTCTATATTCCCAAGAACTAGCCATCCTTTGTATATCTGTGTGCATACATATAGGAGTATTACAGAGAAAATACATAGAACACACACTATATAATACACACAAATACACAAATAACATATAAAATAATACACGTGACCATGTGTATGAACTTTACATGAAATGTATTTACCTGCTGTATGTGTGTGCAGCTTCTCCCTCACCAACACCACACGGAGCAGCCCAGGGTGGGGCAGATGGTTTTGTGGGTGTCTCACACCCCCAGGGCTCTGCCAGCACTGGCACCTACTTGCTTCCATTTGCTGTTTTTGGAACCCCACCTCCCTCCCCTGCCCCAGCACCACACGGCCACGGCTCTGACATAATAATAATTTATTGTTCGAATGACATTTAGTACCACAGTTGTCTTACCAGTGACAGAACGAATGCACACAGCCGATGAGATGCTCTCAGTTACACACACCAACCTAAGGAATGCGTTGGACGGGTCCGTGTCTGGGGCTGGTCCTTCCCTGGACGCCAGAAATTTCAGTTTTGGGTAAAAANCTTCAAGCAGCTTTTTTTTTTTTGGCAGGAAAAAAAAAAAGATCAACAAAAAAATTGAGAGAATTATTAGGGGAAAAAGTGCAACCACCAGGACTGGAGAAGGGACGTGCCTGCTGGGGGTAGGCTGGGACAGGCCTTGATGTGCCCGTCAGCAAAACTGCACCTAAAGCTCAACTCCCCCAACTCCATACTGGGCTCCCAAAAGAGTGCAATCCCCCCCCAAACCATGAAACAGGAACGACCCAGGGAGCAGAGCACAGGCCTGGCCCCCAAGGCTCTGCTTTCCTGGCATCACCTCATGGGTTGGTGTCTCCCTTGCAGGGCTGGGGTAACGCTGCTCTGTCCCCACCAAGCCCCCTCCTCCCTGCCCTTCATTAAGCAGTAACAAGGTTGATGATGCCCACTTCCTCTATTTCTACATCCCATTTGACTCTGTCTAGGTACAGCATCACCACCACTCCCCAGGGAGGTCATTTACATATCATTTTACCCCCAGCCATTTTGCACAGCACCATTTGGGGTGGTTCCAGGCTGCAATTTCCCATCCCACGAGGACGTCACCGCTCGGGGACCTGCAGCCCCCCTGGAAAGGGCTGGCAGCCAGCTGGGACTGTGGGGATGCTCAGCTCCAGCACCCAAGGACCTGCACATGGGGAAAAAGCCCCATCTCCCCCTGGGATGTGCCACCAACAGTCTTTGCCATGCTGCTGAAGCTGGGTGGGATGCCCCTTCCAGCAGGTGTGAGGTGATGGAGTGGCAGGACTGCCTGTCCCATCCCGCAAAGCAGCTACAGAGGTGAATTTCAAGCTGGATCAGCATCTTCTCCAAAGGTCCACTGCTGTCCTTCTCGGTTTCCGACATGATCAGGTGAATGATGAGGGGAAAGGGAAGTATCATTATTATTATTACTGTTATTATTATTATTAATTATTTTTAACATTTCAAATAAAACCACGTTGTGTTGTAAACAGAAGCTCACTCCTCAGGTCTGCCCAGCCAGTCCCAGCTAAGGTTTATGTTTGAAATGGGCTTCCACTGAAAGGAAAAAGCAGAGAAAATAAAGTTAAAAGCAGGATAAGCACTGGCAGGCCGTGACAGCCCTGCAAAAGCCCACCCTGCTAATGGTTCTTGTCTTGCTCCTTGGCTCTGATTATTCTTACAACTGTATGACTGATCCTTAAAGGACCACAGACATCACACCAGAGGCAATGAAAAGGGAAGGACACCATTCTCCTTCTCCCAGCGTGAGCCTCTCTCTGCTCAAACAGCCTTTGCATCTTCCCCTGGGCCCCCTTCATGGGCTGCCCCATTCACACTGCACAGCGATGTTGCTGCATCCCCAATCCCGCTCCAGCCATCCCATCCTCCAGCACATGGGAAACAGCAGAGCCCAGGCTGACATCCAGCCCACCCCAGGAAACACACCTGCGTATTCCTGAGGCAGCATTGGCCGGCTTATGACTTTCTGAAAGGTCGTAATCCACTCCAGCTGGTCGTCCTCTGTCTCGCAGGCGAAGAGGAATTTCCGGTCTGGGGTGACAATAGTTATCCCGTGCTGCCAGTGGTTTCCCTGCGTGGACGGTGGGAGCCCTTCCAGCACCTTGTAGCTGTTTTCCTTGCTCCCAATAAAAACTTCCCCTCTGGCAAAGGCATCCTAGGAGACAGCAGAGCAGTCAGGCAGGTGTGAGTATCCCAGAAAGCTGGGACACAGCCCTCCCTGCATCAGCCACAAGTCCAATGAGACAAACCAAAGAGCACCAGCCACCCAATAAACCTCTGCTCATCCCCCAGGGGCACCCACAATAGAGCACCAACACCAGAGAGCCAAAATCCAGATGCAGAATGTCCAGTGGACAGGGCTTCCAAAGAATTTTTGGTAGCTATGCATGCTGCACATCAGGCAGAGCCACCAAGCAGTGACATCATGCCCTCTTGGCTCTCCCACCAGCCTGAGCATCACTGCAGATTATTACTATTATTACTACTATTATTATTATTATTACTAGTATTATATTTGAAGACAATTCCCAACAGGCAGCCCAGACACTTTCATCTTACCAGAGGATCTTTGAAATACATGAGCCGTCGGTCATCCATGGTGAACCATCGCTTCTTGAATCCCTCTGTTTGCTGGAAAGTCAAAAAATGCTGGATTACACACTGAAACAGCTTCCCTCTTACCAGGCATGATCCAGGAGTCTCAAGGCACTTGGAGGAGCCTGGTGGGCTGGGGGAGTTGGGCCAGGTGGCTTCTGGACCATCACAAGCCACCAGAGCGAGGGGCTGGGCCAGCTGTACTGGGTGGGAGGTGGCAGGAAGGGACAGTGAGTTTGTGAAGTAGCTTTGGATTTTTTTAAAGTTTGCTCCCAGGTGAGGAAAATGGACAGTGTTACAGCTTTGCCTCCCTGGCAGGGGTTGGTTTGTCCCACTAGCAATCCCTTCTCAGGGCCACACAGAGCAAGACTCACGTGTGGAGGGAACAAGAAATATTTCATATCCTACCTTTGGCCCCGTTTTCTCCATGTATCCTTCCTTCAGGTAGTTTCTAGAAAGCTTTGGCACCAGCTGGAGCAACCAAAGAGGAGAGAAGAGGGTCAGGTGGAGGGGGCTGGGGGGTCACTGAGTGTGCTGGGCAGAGCTGGGGGGTCACTGGGTGTGCTGGGCAGGTCTAGGGGGGTCACTGGAAGGAAAGCCATGCTGAGCTGACCCTCAGAGCCCGGAGCCCACCTGATGGTTCTGGCTGAGTGATTCAGTTCTGCCCCTTCACAGCACTCAGAAGAAGGGGGTGCACAACCATGAAACATCTTTGACCACTTCACCAGCACAACCAGCAGCCTCCAGGAAAAACCCCCCAGGGTGCTGAGGCAGCCAGGAAAGGAGCTACCCTGGCCCACAACTGGACCCCTCCCTAGTAATTAGTAGAAGGCAGGGAAGGCAATTAGGTTTCAAAACCTGAAGCCAGGGAGGTAGAAGGGAGTAATCAACAACAAGCACCACCAGTGACGTTACCAACTGCAACCCACAGCCCTGGCTGCCAGTGCAGCCTCTGGAATTGCATTAGCTAAGGGTAACACAATTAGCAGCTCCAGCGCCCGGAAAACACAGACAGAGATTCATAAGCCAGGCTGCACTGACCTGCACACAAGAACTCATCCAGAGACTTGGGTATGGCACTGACATCCTTCTGCCTTCATCTTTTTTACCTTCCAGCCTTTGTTTCAGCTTTTTGGTATTACAGCAACAGAAAGGTGCTTACACCTTCTGTGCACGTGGCAGTGCTGTAGTTACTCACACGCAGCACTCATGTTGGGAGGGTGAACATGTGAGTGCACGTGCACGTGGTTTCCAAGGCTGGATGTGGGGAACAGGTGCTGCACGTGGGCTCGACATCCCACCACAATCATTTCAGCCCAGTAATTGTAAAACTCACTGAAGGACTGAGCACTCCCCAAGCCTTCCAGCTTGTTAACAAGATGCTAAAAACGAGCAAGAGGAGAAAAGGAAAAAAAAAAACCAACCAAAACTACAGGAACACTCACATCAACATCGCTGGCTCCAGGGAATGCCACTTGTAAGTAATGGAAACGTGCTGCCCGGATGGCATTGAACCAATCCACTATTTCCTAATAAAGAGAAAGAAAAGCACAGTGAGGAACGTAGGCTGCACACAAAATAGCCTGATCCTGCTGTGTTTCATCTCTCCCGCCACTGTCCCTAGTGTCAGGGCACAGTACAGCAGCAATTCTAAAAACTACAGAATACAGCAAACAGGTGAAGGATGGGGAACATCCAGATGCTGTCCCAGGCTGCCAGATGTGCACAGAACTCTGCAGCTCCCAGTGAGCACCAAGGCTTTCTGCAGAGGGAAGGATTTAAACACATCTCTGAACTGGCACAATCAGTCTCAAATCAGCATTTGAGATACTGAGCTTGATTCTATAAACATGGCTTGGCTTGTACTGGCTGGTGCAAAGGCAGCCTGACATCCCTGCAGCCCCCTCAAACCCCCTGCCCTCCCAGCCCCTCCAGCAGGACATCTGAGCAATGCCTGAATTCAACCCAAATTGCAGCAACACAGTTCAATGTTTTTCTAAAAGAGTAGGTAAATATCTCTTTATCTTTGTACCCCAGTCTATCAGTTGTGTCTGTGAGCCTTTTAGAGACAGCCACAGTGATACTGAAGTCCCAGCTCAATTCTCAGAAGCTCTGGTACTTCTCCCTTTTCTTGGCAAATATGTGTCTCCACTTTCCCCCCCTCTACGAAACAGTTGTTTTATAACTTCTTTGTTTTTAAACTCATTTTTTCATTTGTCTCTGGTGAGACTCACAAGCTTGTGTTGTGCCAGGTGCCTCTTTGAAGGTTTCACTCAGAAATGCCACATTAATTTTAAGTGATCCACACAGGGATCACTCCAACACTGCCTTGTGGTGTGAGGGTGTGGGAAAAGGAAAGGCATGTTGGAAGGGAGATTAACAGCTGCCCTCCCTGGGATGCTGAGCTGTGGGAGAGGGATGCTGAGCTGTCCAGCTGTCACTAATGCACATGAAGCCTCACACATCAGGGACATGTTCAATGAGCCAGACTTAATCCTAAAATAAACACTGTCAACCCTTTCAGGTGAGGTCGCTGTAGTGTAGGAAAGACCATATCAAAGGAGACATCAGCCTTCAGTAAGATTTAAACACTTTATGCTTTAAAAATGACTGGGATGTGGGGGAAAGGCTCTTATGTGAAATTTCTGAGATCTCAGTTTTAAGGAGTTGAATTGGGGGTATCTTGAAAATGGTCTAATGTGGCAAATAGGCATCCTCAAATATTTAAAAGCTTTGCTTTGGTTTGTTAAGTTACTTCAAGTTGAAGGGAACAAAACCAAAACATAGTAGGACATAGACAAACAATGTTTTGGAAAACTCTGACCTACTTGTCTGAGGTTTTACTCACTTATCACTTGCTCTTCTACCCTAAGCAGCTAAGGAGACCCCAGAGAGCATCACAAAGAGGATCAGTGAGTGGAATTCACTTCCTGAAGTTAATGGTGACCAAATCAGGTTGGAGGTAATGAATAATAAGCTGCAATGTTAAAAGGTTGATATCTCATACAGTCACCAACTGGATGGCTATTTATATATGTGTGTGTGTGTGTGTGTGTGTGTGTGTATTTATCTCTCCATGGGTCTCCTTCTTGACTGTGATGCAGAAAACCAGAGGCTGAAACCCCTCACTGACTTCCAGTAGCCAACTCCATCTTGGGATACTGATCACCCATCACCAGAAATGGGGTTTGATCAAATTCTTCCTGTGAGGATGGTAAGACACTAGTACAGAGAATCTGTGTTGTCCCATCCCTGGAAGTGTTCAAGGCCAGGTTGGACAGGGCTTGGAGCAGTCTGGTCTCATGAAAGGTGTCCCTGCCCATGGCAGGGGGTTGGGAAAAAATGATCTTTCAGGTTTCTTCCAACACAAACCATTCTGTGATTCTACATAATGTGAAACAGGACCCTAAATCAGGCTTGAGTGTTTCAGATCAGGGAGAGGCAGCACCTCTGGGGTACAGGGGGACACGCTGGGGCTGCTGGGGGAGTACAAGAAGGAGCAAAGGACAGCAGGGGACCACAGGTGAGTCCCAGGGCAGCCTCCAGTCCCAAAGGGCAGGAGCTTACTTCAGGGAGCTCATCTTCTTGCAGCCCTCACTCAGGCAAGGGAACAGACCAATTTCAGAGAATTCCAAAGAAATTCAGCTGGGTCATTATGACATGAGAGCACATCCTGCCAAACCACCAACTTGAAGGCAGGAGCCACTGCACGAGACCACCAACACTGCTCCTTCCACCAGCCTCCAGCAGAAACCTCAGCACTCTAGACCCAAAAACACAGGACAACCCTGACTGCACTCCTCACAACTTGGCTAAGCAAACCACCAAAGCCCAGCAAACCACAGACACAGGCACAGTGGTGGGATGCAGCTTTCACAGGAAAGAGCTTCTTCCTCTTATTATTCTGGTTTAAATTGCAGCCAGGGAGGTACCTGAGAGTGACCTGAATAACACTGTGCTCTGCTAAAGCAGCACCTGGTGACAAGTGGTGCCTGCCCTGCACCATAGGACTGGCACATGCCCCCAGGCAGAGTGAATGGAGGGGAGGGCAAATTTGGGAGCAGTTTTCTGGGACCCACAAATGACCACCTCTGAGCCCTCTTCTTCACTCTCTTTTTCACACCTCCCTTCAGAGGCATCAAAGCATGGGATTTGTTTCAATACAATCATGAATATTTACATTTTATAAAGTAGAAGACAGGCAGAACAACAACAGTTCCTCACTTCTCCTACAATCCAATTTGCTCCCCTTTTGCAAGTCTCTGGATTGAGTTCCATCATCTTTCACTGTTCCACCCACCCCATCTTCTCCAAGCACTGAGGAGCCTCCCTTAAAAAATCCTCTACTCCAACTTGCAAGCAGAGAAACAGCCATTCCTTCCATTTGCATCTTGCTACTTAGAAGACAAAGTTTGCCACGTTTGTGCTTGGAGGATGTGACAAGCGTGGTCCAAGCTGTTTGTGCATCCTGCACCACCATCCCTCACACCCTCCACAGCAATTCCAGCTCAGTCAGAGCCTGGTGTGCCACAGGCTGGTTCTGGGCAGCATCACCCCCAGGACCACAACCCAAACCTTCTCGTTACCTCTGTGCCCTCACCTTGCCATCTTCATGATAGACAAAGATGTTCCTTGTGCTATTGTCCTTCAAGTAAGTGATCTGCAGCCCGTGCGGGTTCCCAATTTTTGCAGGCTGGAAAGTCGCATTTAGGTGTTCGATCTTCATAATTGCTTTGGGTTCTTTTGCCTGGAAAACACAGCTGAGTGAGCAAACACCTGAGAATTGGCTTTCAAACCAGAAAGCAGTTCACTTAGTCAGAAAAAACTCCTGATTGAGGCCATTAGCTAAAACGACCTGATTCCCAGCCCACAAAACTACCCAGTGATGAGATATCAGAGCCTTTGCTCAGGTTTCAATGAGTCCTTCCTGCCAGACTGCAAAAATGCTCTGTTCTTCTGTAAAATTCAGCTGAGATGCTAAAAAGCCTACAGACTGCTAATCAACAGGCCAGGACCTGCTCTCTGCATCTCCCACAGCCAGTTTATTGTTGTCCCAAAAGACAGAGGATTATCTCCCTTGCCAACATCATACCTGGGTGCTTAGCTGGTAGGGGCATCATGTCCATGTCCCCCTCGGTCCCATTCTCTCACGTGAGCCATTGGCTACTGACTCTACTCCTCCCCTTCCCTTCCAAACCTGGAACTTTCTTTTCAGAGGGACAAATATAATCCTTACAGCCCATCTCTTGGGTGGGTTAGCCCAGGGGAGAGCCTGGATCAGGCTGTCCCAGGCACCATTCCAGCTGCAGCCTCTGTGGCAGGTAACACCATAGAGCTGTTCATCTTCCTACAAAACATCTTTAGTTTACCACCCCTTCAGGACTGCACTGAGAAGTGAACCAGCAAGTGTGAACAAGACATTTCAACAAATACTGATCAGGCACTTGGTTACATCAGTTTAAGGGCATAGCCAGGGGCCAGCAGAAGGTCATGTTGTGGTCCCCAGCACCACGCAGAAATCTTGAGCTGGCAGAGATGTTAGTGCCACTTTGGGAACTTGCCATGGACACAGAGCCATCGTGGGTGACCACGGCGGGGAAATCCCAGCAAAGAGGACATGTCTAGACAGCTCTGTTCCCACCACGGCTGTGGTCAACAACGAGGCAAAACAGCTTTAAACTATCAGAGCAGTCAAGAGTGACTGAATGGGGCTGCTGGGACTTTCAGTTCTCCCTCAGTAAGGGTGGGCTCTGTCCTCTCTCTGAGATGCAATTGCACCATAGCACACCGAGCTGAAGGAGAAGACGGTGCTGTAAAAGCCACAGAGAAGCGCGGGTGGATGTTCCCCTTCTCTGCACATTGTGGCTCATCATGACACCATGATTGCATCAACTACTTAAGAAAACTGGCTGGTGGCTCAGCCTGGGCTGCTGTCAGCTGTGATGTTCAGGGGAGACTCACAGGTCAGATAAAACACCTCTGCTTCCCCCAGTACGTGGTACAGAACAGTGGAGTGTCCACCATTCATCACAAAGGCAATTTCCATGTAACAGCTTCATTTCTCATTTACAATAATTAAATGGGAAAAAAACCAAATGCTTCCAACACTGCTTGATGGGGGAACAGAAAACTAGGAAGCTTTCCCTCCGGATTGCATGTCATGCCATGCAAAGGAGGATTCAGACCCCAGTGACCACTGTGAGGTGGTGATACCTTCATCACAAGCTATCCATCAATATGGAACCCACATCCGTTGGTTGGTGCGGAGCCAGAGCTGAGGAAAATTTCTTCACTGGTGGTTTGGGAAAAGCCTTATTAGGGTGAAATGGCCAGTTGGGGCATCTCACCACGACAGTGGTGGTGGAGCAAAAGCAAACCTTACTAAAGAGAGCAGTGAGCTGTACCTGGTGCTCTTGCCCTGGAGCAACTGGAGATTCAGTGCTTATGGAAGCTGCACAGATAAACTGGTGGCCCAGGAATCACAGCTGTGACCTGCACACAGCAATCCCACGTACTCACGTCGTTTTTGTTGAAGTACTTCAGTGCACCTTCCCTCTCTGATAACACAAATTTTCGGCTTAAGAATTGCCCATTGTCACGTCCTCTCTTCCACAGAAATCCTTCTCGGTACCCTGCAGCAGAAAGGCATGGCTGAGACCCTGGGATAAAACACTGTATTTAAAAAAACAATTAGGGTAAAGAGGAGGAGAAGAGCTCTGACTGCACAACTTAGCAGACTAAGTGTGTGGCTGTTTTGCTTGAGACATGAATGAAACAGGCCTTCTCCAGATTTGCTCCTCTCACTCCACTCTTGTTCTTTTCCAACAGCTTGTGCTTCAGATGTCCTTGCTCTGACACCCAATTTAGGATACAATTATATCAAAAGTGTTCTCTTTTCTTAGTTTCACCCCTTTTTAATTTTTGCTACTGGCTCTCAGGAATAAGGATTTTAAAATTAAAAACTATGTCTTATAACAACTTCCAAATAGTAGCTAAACTATTTTTTTTCTTCAATATGCCAAGTGGCACATTAAAGCCTCTTCTTCACCTGCCTGCTACAAACCAGTGGTATGCAGAAACTCCTCATTCCGCCTGCTTTTCTCACTTGTCCATCTTGATACAAATTTGATTTAAACCGCTGATGAAAAGATGCACGAAAACAATCCCTCAACCAGTTCCTCAACACTGACTCTACAGCTGCAAGCGAGATAAAATGTTTCCATGACATAAAAACCTAAAGCAAGAAAAAACTCACACACAGACTTCTACAGGACTTGTGAGATCCCACACCAAATACTTCCTCCAGTTCCTCAAAGAGACTTTACTCAGCATCAGACAAAGTCATCGCTGTCTGCCACGAATAAGGTCAGTGGCCAAGCCTGTGCGGATGCTGCATGTGAGCCATGCTGAACTGCACGGAAGTGGTGGAAATATTTAAAGCTGTCAGCAGCCTTTCCTTTGTCTCTTTATTCCACACAGGTCATGTGCTGCAGCAGGGCTTGATTTTAAAATGAAGGGCCTCAACCTGCTCCCCTGAACAGGTGGATGCTGCCACGCAGTGACTAGCCTGAGTGTTTTCATTAGGGCACTGCCTGCAGGCACCCCCCCCTCTTGCATTATTACAGCTCACTCCCTGGGTGAGCCAGCACAAGTAGAATGTGCACCTCTCTTCCCAGGAGATCCAGCAGCCCCTGCTGACTGCACTCCCACAAATCCACCCTCCCCACAGCCAGGCAGGCCCAGCAGCCACCAATGTCACTGCCTGGAGATGCAGATGGGACAGCCCAAAGCCTCAGTTATCCCACAGCCACAGCCAGCACCTGGTGATGACACACCACAGTCCACCTAATCCTTCCACCTCTGAGCTCTCTCCACCCCCCCAGTGCAGAAGTGCTCCACACCACCAGAGCATTGTTACCTGTGTGCACCAGCCCAGTATCCCCAGGGACTGCTACCGGATACATCAGGAGAATGGCAAGGATGAAGTTCTTTCTCTGATCCGCCCATCCAGCTTGGGAGAGTCTTTCCCACAGCCAGGAGCAGACACAGCTCCTTCAGCCCACCAACCTGTTCTGCTGTGGGTTTGCTGGGTACTTTGTCTAGCAAAAAGCCCTGTTGGGGAGCACTTGCAGAGTCAGAAAGCAAAGAATCCACAGGGAGCAGGATCACCCCAAGTCTCCCTTGCTCCTCAAGAGCAAGGGGAAGCAGCCAAGGAAGCCACTGAAGTCCAGTCAAGGGCAGCTGCATCCAACAGAGGTGCAGGAATGGCTCAGGCTGCTGCGCTCATATCACTGTCGTGGCAGAACTGAAGCTCTGACTGACACAGAGTCAGATGCTGCTCCCTGCCAGGCTCTATCAGCAAACCCATTACATACCCTGTGGCAGGCTGTACACGATGGAGCTGAATAGGAATCATATCTCTCTGACAGGAGACAGACAGGCAGGAGCTGATGCCCAGCTGAGACGTTTATAAGATGCAAGATTTGCTTAAGGCGAGGCAGAGCTGCTTCTGGGGCTCTCCTAAATGGCTGCACGTGAGGCAGCTTGGTCTCAAAGCATGTGGTTGGGAAACCAAGGACAGGTGGTTTCTGTTCCTGAAGGGTGCTGGTTTTCAATGGCAAGCCAGTTGGAGCAGCAGGAGAATACTTCCAAAGTCACTGCTACTCATACCTCTGAATGGCAGAGATGGTTTCAGAGCCTCTCCACTGGCATTTGGGGAAGACTAACGTGTGGTAGGGGGCTGGAGAGAGCTGGGCGTGGAGGAAAGGACATCAGCATCAAATGAGAGAGAGGAGAGACAACCTGAGAAGGACAGTGGCCTCACCAAATGCAAATAGGGGGTAATGAAGAAGGAAAGCCCATCTTTTCTTTTAGGAAACCCCACCTGGGCTTTGCTCAGCTCATGAGGGCACACAGAGCTCAGCTCTCGGTGGCTCCACCTTGGAGCAGCTCAGCTCCACAAGTCCTGGCTGTGGGTCTCATCCATCCATTCATCCTGAATGTTTCATGATGGACATCTGAATGGCAAAGCATGCTGCAGACATTCCTGACAAAACTTGTTCCCTGCCAAAACACCTTATTTTGTAATTATTCTTGGCACTTAGGGAACTAAGAAAAAATTACTCTGCATCTCCCCAAAGATGATCTCAAATCACTGCAAATCTGTAAAGTCCACCTAATGCCCACCTGGCAGATGGGCACCATAACAGCTACATATATGAAGGAAGGGAAGCCCAAAGAGGTTTGGGGAGCTGCCCAGGAGAAGGCTGTGAGCCAGTGTTGAAGTCAGGCTGAAAACCCAGTTTTCCCTGCCCTCTTATATAGAGACATTTCATTATTTTGATCTTCTCTTTCCAACATTTCATAGCAAAACACAGTATCCAAATTCCACTCAAAGGAAGAATTAAAAAAAACCCACCACAGCTGAGTTATCCCTCACATGCTGGCTCTTCCCAGACCAATTGCCTCAGCAAAAGAGCTCCTGGCTGCTCTGACAAAGCCAGCTGCTGATTTCAGTGTTCTTCAGTACAGATTTTTGCTTGCTTCTTTTCTTTTCTTCCCTCCCTCCCTCCAGGGCTGCGTCCTCGGGAGCTGCTCCTCTGCTCTGCCCAAACCTGCTGCCTGCACCCCTGTCAACACCGATCAGTGCAAACCACCGTGAACTGGACTTGAACCCAACATGAACCCACCCAGGTTCCTCAGGCAAACAGTGTGTCAGCAAGACATGTCCTCAGTGTCCTGATCTAAAGGGCTGTGAAAACAGCTAGAGAAGGTGCTGAGAAACAAAACTGCAGGGGGCTGAACAGGCAATGGATCTCACACTGTAGGGCATTAGAGTCAGAAACTAAATCCTCTCTTCCTTGTCTCTGTGGGCTGCACGACTTTAGCAACAGCTTTGTATTTAGTTATCTGGCCACATTCAGATCTTAATGGGTGGTGAGGCACTGGCACAGGCTGCCCAGAGAAGCTTTGGGTGCTCCATCCCTGCAAGTGTTCAAGGCCAGGTTGGACAGGTCTTGGAGCAAGCTGTGGGAGGTGTCCCTGTTCACTGCAGGGGGTTGGAACTAGATTTATCTTTAAGGTCCCTCCCAACCCAAACCATTCTGATTCTGTGAAGGCTGTTCTGCTTATGTTGAAGCTGAACATCCACAAGCCCTACAACACCTGCTGATTGCTGGTATTGTACCACGCAGCATCATGTCACCAACATTCTCCCAAGACACAGAACAAGCCACCTGCCATCATCCCACTGATCACCAGCACCCAACTGTGACTGTAGGAAGGACTACCTGGTGAAGACCTGCAGGGAAGCACCTACAGCCACCCTTTAGAAATACCACTCTTGCTTTGCTAACACCACTGCTGTTGGGGTGTCAAGTTTTCTGCGTCGCTTCAGCTGCCTGCCAAGGAGCAAAATCAATCACGTGCTTTTCAAGCTGCTCTGGCACAAACCTGTGATGCTTGCAAAAAACCCACCAAGCAGTTGTGACAAAGTTAGCCAACAAATGGAACGTAACACAACCTGAAACCACACAGCCCAAATGGGTATTTTTGACCCATTGGGTAGTTTCCAAGGTAAAATGAGGAACTGGCACTTCCACACTCACTTCATCACCACAGCAAAACTCTGGGGACAAGGAAAACAGGGTCACCATGCTGGTTGACTGAAAGGAAGATAGAGCATGGTCTTGGGTCAGCTCAGGTGGGCTGGTGTCTGGCGCTCCTTCAAGCCAGGCATGTACAACTGGCAGGACTGGGTGCTCTAGTGTAGCCCACCCTTCACACTGTCCAAGAGGCTGCAGAGGAAGCAAAGAAGAGGACTTTCTATCAAGAAAATCTGATGTAGCCACCATCTTTCCATCTGACTTCTGCCAGCACTTGGTTCAAGTTCCCCAATTTTTAAGAAGAGGGATATTGCTACTTCCCCACCTCAGAAAGCTGTTATGGTACTTCGTTAATGATGGGGGGTTTTGTTCTCTGAGAATGCATATTGTAGGAAGTACCCAAAATTACTTGTTCAATTTTAGCCTTTGCTCAGAGAAGGAAAAACCCTCCTGTGAGGAGGGCAATCAGATCCACTGTCTGGCAAAAACCAACATGCATGAACTTTGCTTCTGTCATCCTAAGTAAGGCATTATAAACTGGGACTTAAAACCACATCTGCTCTCAGTTACTTTGGCACTTTATTTTGCAGTTTCATTTGGAAAGAAGCATCAGAACTGTTTGTTCCCATGACATTTCTAGGGCTATGATAAAACCATGTCTCATCCTAGGCTTTTAGGAAAAACCTGAGTGCATCCAAAACTGACAACAGCAACAGAGCCAATACCATACCCAAGCACAAATGCATCTGTGTGGTAGCTTGCCTTCTTGTCTCACTGCAAGACAAAGCATGAGAGGCTGAAATAGGAGAAAAAAAATGCACTTGTGTGAGTAATCCAAGGGCAATTCCATTTTCCTAGAGTTCAGGCAGGCATTTCCTCCTATAGAAGCAGGTTTTCTTTCCTCTTAGCAGTTGACCCCAATCCAGAGCTTTGAAGACGATTCAAATACAACTCCATCACTTTGCTGCTGAAATTGCACGGTATATATCGTGGCACCTCTGCGTGTCAGAAGCTGAGCACTCTGCCATATTAGCATTGTAAGATGTTAATTAAGGCAGAACAGGGGATAGGTACTCACTAGACACAATGTGCCCACTTTTTCTGAGAGGTTAAGGAGCTGTATAATTATTTGGAGCACTTGAATGGTGAATCCCACAGCGCCTCTGACCCCAGTGTCACAACCTCCTTTTTAAACAAAGGGTCTGAAGGACATGCCTTCCAAAATAAACCCCACCATCCATAGTCAGAGGGCTACATGGAGAACGTGGCATATTCTGTGTTTTCCCTATGGACTGGACTTTGAATAGGGTTGCAAAAAGATCCGTGTGCCTCTTGTTTGGCTGTCAGGGTAAATGGTTTGGTTTGACTGCTCTACATTGTAACATATTTCTTCCTGTAGCATTCAACCACCATCAAAGCAAGACATTTCAATGACCTCAATTTGAATATTTTAAGCATTTGCATTCCAATGAAAGTTATAAAACAAGGAACACTGAAATTTTCTCATGGAGTGAAAACATCATTCTCTGTCCAGATACTCCCCCTGCAAGCAGGCTCAAGGTTGGTTAAACCCCTCAGAGCTTTCAGTCAAGGCTGCAACCACTCCCCAGCTCTTCATACACCTAATGTAAGGTGGGTGCCTGTCATGTCTCACCTCACACGCTGAGCAGGGACTGATCTCCCTTCACCTCCCTTAAGGGAACTCTTTATCCCCTACTAAGAGAATGCATCTCACCCAGCCAGGCAAAGGAGCCCAAGACCTCCTGTGTGCAGCACCCCCACAATTTTCTCAGGGACACACGTTTTAGAGGTGCAAATTTTCCAGCTCTTAATCAATCACTCCGCTCTTAATGAGCACTTAAGCATCCAAATTACCTCTCCTAAAAGCCATTTTGCAGAGAAGGGTTTCCTGTTGCCATCCAGTCTGCCTCTGCTGCCTTCCAGGAGCTCATAAAACAATTATTGTCCCGCTGCATTGTGGAGCCTCAGCTATGGATGCAAGCAGCTGATGAGATTGATTGCTTCCACAATACCCAATTAACCCACTCACTCTGCAAACGATTGACTTAATCAAAGGCAATTAGCGCTTGAATGGCTACATCAGACAGAAAGCCAGGATTTAGTAGATGATTCAGATAACACTATACAGACATCTCCTTGGCCTTCTAAGGGAAAACACCATCACTAATGCTCAGCTCAGAGCTGAAGTAGATGAAACCTCAGGTCGGGTGGTGTGAGGTGGCACAGAAAACACAAGGAAGAAGGAACACACATTTATTTCCCTTTACTGATAAAGGGGAACTTGAAAAGCATCGATGTTCCCCTTTTCCTCCTTTTTCTGCTCATGCAAGACCCGGAGCATCGACCAGTTGACCAGACCTCAACAACCCGCTGTCATGAAACGGTACCTTTGGTCTCTGACAGCCCCAGACAGTCAGTCCCTGAGTGCTGGACCTACAAGGCTGTCTCCTATTACCAGTCCTCTGAACAAAGTCAAATGTGTTTTACAAAACCACCATCAATATTGATTTCTTTCACGGTATCTTCTCCCACAATGTGAAAAAGACAGCCCAAAAGAGCTGATGTGGTGGCAGGACCTCAGTGACTGTTTTTCGCTAGACAACTCACCCTAAACTGGCACAGCCAAAACAAGGCAAAGCCTCACCATGGAAAGGCAAGGTGAGCAACCCACATCCCCTAAAAGAGAGGCTATTTTAGATCATGTGTAGAGCAAGTTTGAAGCCAAGAATGAAAAACAAATTCTCCAGATCACTGCAAAAAGGCATTGTCATCTTGCTTCATCTCGAGGAACAAAACCATTGTAATAGGAAAAGGGTGTTAGTTCAGTTATCCAGATGCTCAGATCAATATGGAAGATGGAGCCAAATGCACCCTCTTTATGGCCAAAAATAGGGCTGAGCTTAACTACACATCAAGGTCCTGAGGCTGACAGAAGGAAGAGAAGGTCTGCCCCCACACACATGTGGCATTTAAATGAAAGGTTAGTCCCTGGGTTTCTAGTCCCATTTAATGTCATAATGAATATACTTCATTGCTGGCTCACAGCTGAAAATCCAAATTGCTTCCAAGCAAAGCCCCAATAATAAAGCTGAAATCCATTAAGCCCGTGATGTTTGCCACTGTTTAAATCTGATTAAAATTGTACATGACACCACTAAGCCGAACAGTCAGAAAACACTCCCGTCAGGTCTGATGTTGCCCCATGTAATCCAGACCCCCCCTTCTTTCACCGGGTTGTCAGCTAAAAGGAACCATAATAAGAGATCATGTACCTAATCCAGCTTCCTAAGCTGTTTTTAACTGGTTTCTTTAATCACATGTTATGATTCCCCACGGAGCAGCTCTCAGGTGACAAAGTCATTAGCACAGTCATTCATACTCCCCGAAGGTATTTCAGGTGGGATCACTTTCCCCCCCTTGTGCCGAGAAGCACGAGGTGCCTCTGCGGAGCCAGGGAAGGCATCAGCGGGATGAAAGGTGGGAAATCACGGCAGCAGGAGGTGACAGCCACTGGGCAAGAGACTGCAAGGTAAGGTGGTGCAAAGGACACTCGTCAGAGAAAAAACTTCTTTTAGTAGAGTGACATTGATCTCCCAGTGAGCACTCACCTCCCCTGGAAATGCTGCGTGGGAACAAATGTCTGGAGAAAACACCAAAAAACACCAAAACATACAATTCCCAAGTCTTCACCTGATTGCTTCAGGCATATAAGGTTTGGTAGAGAACACAGCCACATCCTCCCTTTTTGTCAGTTTATCTTATAATTGACCACCGATACAGTGCAACTTCCATGGTAACTTAATTACTGAGCAAGTGTTTACACGTTAAAGATAAGACCATCGCTGACGGCTGCAGAGCAATTCGATTGTATCTACTGGGAGATGTTACAACCCCTTGCTACAGAAAATGTCTTTACTGGAAGCCTTGCACTTGCCTTACCGAGAATTGAATGTGGAATCTAATTTTACTTGGAAATCAAATGCTTCCTCTTCAAGTGGCATCCCTACACACCCACCTGGGAGCTGCTGGCTGCTCAGAGAAAAAAAAACCCTGTAACAGGTAAATAACCTTCAGGTTTTGATTTTTTTGAAGCCAGTCTTTTATAATAAAAGGCAGATGAAAGTCGGGAGGTTCCCAGTGCGATGCTCATCCCATTTACAGCACTGAGTGCACTCAAAGCCTGATTTAGATCAAGAGCTGGGCAAGAAAACGTTTAAGGACAGGCACGCAGCACTAAGTCATAATAACACCTGTGCAGCATTCATTTCAGGAGCTGAATTTTGAGAGCCAAACCACAGGGTGAGGATCCTCCTTGTACAAGACAAAAACATTCCAAAAAATCCTCACTGCAGCCACTGTGAGTTACTTGCACAGTAACTGCACGGGAGGATGTTCCGCAGCTTTCTCTCCTGGCACACGGAGGAACTGCTGCCACCATCCCACAGCCATCACCCCTGCCCAACACACAGCTGGTCCTGCCTGGACCTCTGCAAGGAGAGGGAGAACCCCCCCAGCAACCTCACATGCAACTGCAATGACTCTCATGCAGAAAGCAAAGAAATGACACACTGAAAGAGCTGGGGATGAGGGGTTCTTATGCCCTCCATGTGCACCACGGACGGGCTGCACCGACTTACACACTGCTGAGGCTTCAGCTCAAAACACCTGCAAAGCACCAGGAACCACCCCAAGATCTGGATTTCACACTGGGATCCTTGAACCATAGTTAGGGGATCGTGAGCCTCAAAGCCCTGAAGAGCTTTAGATCTGGATTTCACACTGGGATCCTTGAACCATAGTTAGGGGATCGTGAGCCTCAAAGCCCTGAAGAGCTTTAGATCTTTAGGGGTCTCTCACCCATATCAATAAATAAAATCTCAGTCTGGGCAGCTGCTCACACAGATCAATCCAAGGAAGGATGAAATGAATTTAACCCCCCAACAGAGCTTTACAGAAGTCAGCAGAGAAGTTCACCACAGATTTCAGATGGGTTTAGGACCCACTGTCAAGGGCATCCTGGAACAAAGCATTTTCCCCACACAGACAGCATTGCCACACAAACATAAATCAATGAAACCCCTTCTCACATGCACATAACATGTCTCTTTCTTTGCTTTGAAGAGAAATCCAAAAGGTTTTGAGCATATCTGCTGCAGTGCTAATGGCTCCTGAATGTCTATACATTTGTAGTCAAAACTATATGAAAGAAAGGAGTTTTTGGTTTTTTTAAATTTGGGACTTGTTCCTCTCCTGGCTGCTGGTGTTACGGCTATCCCAGAAATCAGTCAGTAGAGGATGCTCTGGCAGCTGTGCTATCAAGGGAGGAGCATTTGGCAGCACAGCCGCAACCTCCAGGTTGTACAAGGACATTTGCACACCTTGATTTTTTATGAAACTACCAACCCCTGTCCCCTGGAGCAGTGTAATCCCACTTAATGAACTCCTGGAATTATATAAAGCAGGGCTAAATTCTGCCCCAGTAAATCACTGACCAAAACTCCCATCGACTTTGCTATGCTAAAATTTTTTCTTCCAGCCTCTGCAATGTGTGAAAGTTTGAAATTCACTCCCTGTGGAGCAGCCTCCTTGTCTTGCAGGTATTTTGGGGATATGCTGTTTGTTACTGCTGTGCCACATAACCATGTCCCTCATGGGCTGCCCTGGTTATGAAACTGGAGGTGTATGCTTTGTCTGCACCTCAATTGCAGCAGGATTTATAAAACCAATCCTATTTAACCAGCTGGAGAGGGACCTCCCAGTCCAGTTTCACTGTAAGCATCCAAGAAGTGGGGTGTGGACAACTCCTGTGCTGCAGAGGCTTCCCTGCTGCCTCAGAGATTTCAAGGTGAAAACTTGGGTGAGCTCCCTATAGGGGGAAAATGCAGGTGGAAACGGGCTGGTGTTGGTAAGAAAGAAGCATCAGCAAATGCTCCCACTTCTGAACTGAGGCTGATCTAACTCGTCTATGTCTCTGGCAAACTCCAGAAAAAGACATGACCTCACCCTGAAAAATGTTCTTTATCTAGTGAGAGACAAAAACAGCCCGACTCTGCACAGGTCTCCGACGTAAAACGGATCTTTCTTTAGTGGGAATTTAATTAAGCTAGGATGAGTTGCCATGAAAACAGCCTTTTCCATGCACTTTGTTATCCTATTGCTTCCTAATCACTCCCTTCTCATTAGCAGAAAAAAGATGCCCCATCCTTTTGGTTGTGTGTCACTACACAGGGAATGTGAACGTGCACAGTATAAAACCATGGAGAAACACCAGGAGACCCAGGGTACAAGAATGACCTTCATAAAGCATCAGAAATGGAAAGGGATGGTTCTATTCTTTCAGTAGATGTTTATAATCAAAAACATGGAGAACCAGCCTTATACTTCTCTTTAGATCTCTCCTGTTGATATAGGTCCATTCACTGCCTGTAAAAGCCCAAGGTTACATGAACAGGCAGCCTGAGCAATATCAAAATACAGTATTGCAAGGCAGTTTGACCTCAAATAGGGAAAGCTCAAGGACAGGAGTGAGTCATGACAATTACAGTTGGGATGTTTCACATATCTAGTGATCTTATAGTCTATCCTCACCCGGTGGACTGACTCTCCCAGGGAAAACCCACAGTCCAGGGCATCCCCAGGGAGCATCCAGAGCACACCCCAAGACACAGGCAGCACATTCAGCTGCCAAGGGAATCCAGGCGGTGGAGGGGCTCAGACCATCTTGCCCATGAGAAACTGCACTAGTTCAACAAATTCAACTGACCTCAAACCAATCGCAAATTAAATGCTTTTGGTTTGAGTTAATAAACATAAATAATTATGTTAAGGATGACGTAAAATGAAACAATATTTCCTAAGTGCGCTTTTTTGAGAGGGGGGGAGAAACCCAAACAAAACATTTTGCACAAAGTGCTTAGACAGAGGAAAAAAAAGACCAACCCCGAACTATTTAAAATTTCATGGGGCAGCCCATACCCCTTTCAGCAAGGCTCACTCCCACGTTGCTCTGCTTCCCCTGCAATGAGCATCGCTGCTGCCTTACTTTTTGCACGAGAGCTGCTGCTCTTTGGCTAATTATAGAAGCTTGGATCAGAGCTATGCTGAAGACAGCTTGACAGAACCAGCTGTTAAAATTACAGCTGGATTCTAAACTAGCTGTGAACATCCAGCTTTAGCTCACGATGGTGCTACCCCCTTCCCAGAGCCGGCTGCCAATGCCTTGCTTGGCCAACCACTCCTCCTCCTCCAAGTTCAGACCCACAGGTCCTCACCTGCAATTTTTGGCTGCCTAAATGCTTTTCTGCTTTAGGGGAGCTGAAGACATCAGAGTATTTCTCTTTGCTAGATGCTTTTCTTCCTACAGCAGCTATCTGTAAGATCCATCACCGCCCCATCACTTTGTCACTGCAATGTTCATGGATTTCCTGGAAAGCATAACAGCAGTCACTGGCCTCCTGCCATGGCCCAGAGAGGTAGAAAAAATAAAAATGCACCAAAGTTAAATCTAAAAGAAAGGCTTTTGCATTTGGAGTCTTTTCCTCTGTCTTCTGGTGGTGACTTTGTGTGATACCTCCTTAGCAAGGCTGGGAAATGGTGCTGCATCTTCCTTTGATTCTAACAGAGCCTCAGGAGGCGGCTGTACTCTTTCAGAGGGCTTGGACCACATCTGAATCAGCACTTCCAAATGCTCCTGGAAGGCACTGAAAGGCTGCTCCAGCTCCTGGTCATATGATGCCAGAACTGTGGAAACATCAGCACATCCTGGCATGGGATTGATGCCACGTGCAGGTCCCTGCCACAGACCTGCTCCCCTTGTACAAGAAAAAATAATAGTAAGACAAACACACTCTGATCTCCCCATGCATCCTCCTCCTGAGTTTAGTTTGTTAAACAGCACTTTGATGTGCTTTGTCTTTAGTGCAGCAAAGTCCGTGTTTGATGTTTGCATCATTTGTACTGTGGAGTTGTTAACATGGAGTGAGGCTGAGCGGGACCCACCACAGGCAGCTCTCCAGGAGGGCCCGTTCCCTCCACAGCCCTACCTGGACCCACTGGAGATGCTGCAGTGGATGCTGTTAGCCTGGCTGGGGATTAGATGTGCTGCTGATTCCTTAAGTGGATTTTTAAAAATGGATCCCTTTCCTTCCAAGGCAATTTGGCTCAATATTTTTTTACCCTGGCTGTTGTGTGAGCTTTTGCTCTGTTCTGGATGAGGCTGCAGAGAGCACAAGTGACCTGCACCACTCCTGACCTGCACAGAATCACCTCCCACCCCCTTCCCACAGTAGCTATGCCAGGACACACTGAAGAAGAAGTAGTTATTTGTTTTAAAGAAATGACTACATTTCCCTCAAACCTCCAAGGAGAGGATGGGGAAAGGTTTCTTGGAGCAAGTCCTGACAAGGAGTTGTGTAATATTAAACACATAAAGGATTACACTGGAAAAGCTTGAAAAGAAGGCTGAGCATCAGCAATGGTGCTGCTTCAGCTGAACATACTTTTCTGTAGACTTTCCTCCTTCAACTATTTCAATGTTTTTCCAGAGCCTTTCAACTTAAACTACTCCTCCCTATTAGACAAAAGTTTTTTGGGAAAAAAAAACCTAACCCAAGCCTTAGTCCTACTTTTCTGTACCCAAAATCCACAGCACAAGCGCCAGGGCATGGATGCAGATGTCAGACCTCACACCCACCCACTGGGGCATCATACCCTGCTCCCAGGGCTGCAAACATTGCACATGACACATTCCAGGTGCTGCACAGGTGAGGACCCAAGTGTGGGGGCTCAGACCCACCGAGCAAGGCATCATCCAGGGTGTGGGGAGGCAGTGGGACCAGTGCCCACTGACCCTGACTCCCAGCGTGACTCATGTCCCAGCTGATGTCACTGCCCAGAGAACAGAAGCCTCTCTGTGCCTCCAGCAGCATGAGAAGGAGGTTTCCGTGCCAGGCAAGGTTGCTCACTGGAGGGATACTCATGATTTAACCCCCTCCTGACAACAGCACATCAGCCTCCAGTGACCTTGGTACTGTGTTGGGAGAACTGCAGGCTTTAGAGTTTCTGCTGGACACTCACACACCCAGCCCTCTTCTGCAACCTCTCTGGTGATAACCTCTGGGCAGGGGCTGCTTTTTTGGGGCATCTATAGCACACCCAGAGCACTGGATGCAATCTGCACACAATGCTCTTGTGCACCCTTGAAATGCTAAAACACTCTTGTGCTGCCTTGAAAAGCAAACACTGATGAGGTTGCATCCTTTTTGGAGGGGGTTAGAGCCCTGCTGCCACTTAGCCTGCCCTCCCAAATCCCTCCCTGCCATGCTCCCCACGGCCACAACAACCACGAAGAGAAGCATTGACAGAACTCACACAGCAGGCTGCAAAACTCAGCCAAGAGGCCAAATTCCCCCATACAGTCCCTGCACGACACAGGCTGTGATGCAAATCATTTCACTCTCTGTGACACTGAGACAGAACAGAGGTCCATGCCAAAGAGGTGCAGCATCCCTGTGCCCTGGGCTCCTCATTCAGACGTAAATCCACCCGTGTTCAGAGATCAGTCCCATCTCCAGCTCCCTCAGGGTGCAAACACAAACTGCCAGGATGTACCAGTGCCAAGCAAGGAATTGCTCCTGGTATCAGCTGGGAAGAGTGAAAATGCAGCCAGACTTTGGGACCCAGCAGCCAAGACCTTACAGACAAGTGCAAGACTGAGCGCAGAGATTTGTAACACAATTTTGCTGAAATCCAGTAAGAGCCAAACCAGGTGCCTTGGTTCAGTCAAATATCAGAACAGGCTGCTCAGAATTTACCGGAAAGGGTGATTTAACAGAAGGCACAAGTGATGCAATCCTAGCGTGCACACCAAGCACCAGCACACACTGCAGGGAACTGGTGTCATGACTTCCTACCACAAAACACCTCCCCTTTCATGTCCAAATCTCTGCTTTGCAAAAGTCAACATGAATTTTCAACAAAATACCAGGCTACCTTGATTTTTGCTGCTTTCTAACCATGCTACCGTTATTTTTTAATTTCCATCTCTAGGTCTATGAGGGATCTGCTTTACAGGGATGGGAAAGAGGGGCTAAGACAGCAGTACCAAAAAAGAGAGGGATGCTCCACAGATCTCATGACAGCAGCATTTTCCTGACGCGTGCTGCCACCCTGCATCACAAAAATAAGCACTTTCCATCAGTGAGGGACAGAGCAGAAAATTACTGAGTTCTTCTCAAAGCCCAGCTCTAATACTTGAGCCTTTCAAGCATCAGAAGAGAATTTAATCCATTTTACAACTAGCATCAGATAACAGTGACATTATAAAGCAATTGGAGCCAAGCAGCAACTTCTCTTTGAGGCTAATAAGTAGAAATAAATTAACTTATTTCTTTATATTGAAAATTCCTCTCTATGGACTAAGATCAAGGCCTGCTAAAGCTTTTGACAGCTCTGTTTGCCCATCAGTCACATCTGCATTGAGGTTAAATAGAGATTTACACTCACAGAAACTTCTGAAAAACTCAGACCTTTGGATCGAGATTACAGATGCAGCCAGTATTTTCAGAAGTTCAACTCAAAAAATGTTAGAAGAGCCATTTATAATTAGGCTTTTTCTACATTTCTATATATGGTGTAAGTCAGGAGGCAAGTCACTGGCATTATGGGAAACATGCCAGCATAAAAACAACGAGGGGGAAATAAAACTCTTTTATTTGCATGGTACAATTCACTTTACAGGCACATAATGCAGCCAGGGTTTTAAAGGCCATTTATAATTTTGCAGCATTATGTGGCACTAAAGCTTTTATTCTGGTATTGAGAGTCTAATGTGACTTAGTGTTTATAAAGTGACATTTCAAACCCCACTGCTCTCACCAGAAATACCTCCACGGCCATCCCTTGGTTTTGGGTACATTAAATAAAGACCATTGCAACTGCTCTGCAGAGATTCCTCCACTGCTTCAAACACCGAACAGGTAGCGGAGAGAATAAACTGATTTTTCTCAACAAAGTGCTCCCGGCTCAATCACAAACCGCTCCGAGCTGCCACCGCAAAGCCGGTGACATCACCTGGTGGATCCGCTCCGGCATCCAACACTCCCGGGGCTGCCCCGCGGGTTGTGCCGCAGCCCCTCCGACAAAGGGCAGGCGGAGCAGCAGCGGCTCCGGCTCCGCTCAGCCCGCACCGACACCAAAGGCTATTTTTAGCACGAGGAGATGTTGTAAGCTCAAATGGGGTTGGGGGAAGGGAGGGAAGGTTTGAGGAAAAGGGGAAAAAAAAGAGTGCTGAATTGTTTCTCTACCTTGTCAGGTCAGAGGACAGATGCAGCGCATTGCCCTGCACCGCCAGCCATGCCGGTGTTCGGGCACAGCATGGAAGTGGGGGCATGTTACTTCAGACACACCAAACCCAAAGCAGCCAAACACCACACACCTCCTGAAAGGCACTGGGATGCACCTGCTCAGCCCAGTGCACCCCGTGACTCACAAGGTACTGCTGGTGAGGGGAGAGCCGGGCAGGTGACCTTGCTCTGCACCACCACACTCTCCTGTGGCACACACAGGTACCTGGACAAAGCCCATTGAGTTGTTGCTGATAATGCTTGAAATGGTTGCTTTTATCTTGTGGTTTCTCTTATTGCTCCCGTGAGTTCAGTTTCCTAAGGGACCAAGGCTTATGTGAGCATCATTCACCCTCTACCTCTCTGGCTGGCTTCTTAGCATCTTGGATAATTTCAGCCAGATGTGGCTTGCTGTGTTGCTAAACATGCCTCTCTTTCTGGATTATAAAGCAGTGAGATAATTTACACACTTAAAAAATCATCCTCATCCCTGCATTTTGCAGAACCGCCTTTGGAGTGGGGCACTGCCTCTTTTCCTCTGAGGGGGCAGCACCTGCCTGCTATCACCTTACAGTCAACCACACCACCATCCTACTCTGTGTTTGTACTGTGTTTCACCTTGCACCACCCTGACCACCTGGGAAAAGCCAGGAGAGCTGTCCTGGAGTTGGTGAAAATATAAAGAGAAACATCAGACTAAGATGTGGGCTGCACTTGGGGAAAGAAAAAAACCAATGAAATAATCTTCATGCCAGTTTGCATGAGAGAAGCTGAAATGGCAGCTAGCTGCCATTCCGACCACACACATGAGCTGGCTCAAATCCTCCCCAGTGCTCAAAGCAGCTTTGGATTTAGCTGATAACACCTTAACCAGAATAGAGTTTCGATTCAACTACTTTATTTAACATGCTTCCCTTGCGTTTCACCAGCAGTTAAAAGATGCCACAGGAAGCACACATGGCACTTGTCCCACTTGAAGGAGGTGGTTTCACACAACAGCTGTGTATCGCCTTATCAAGCCTCCCTACCCACAGCACAATGCTCTGACCATGGAGCAGGGCCAGTGGGAGGGAGCAGTATCCCACCTCAAGACTTTCAGACAGCATAAACCAGCACAAGGATTGATGGAGAAATGCAGATTCACCCCAGCCAAGGCAGGAATAGGGCAGGGAAAAAAACCAGCAACAATCACCCAGGTTCCCACCCAGGACCAACTTGCTGCCACGACCCTGACACAGCTACAGTGCCCTGAACTGAGACTTGGCTCTTTCTTTAAACCTTCTCACCAGCATCCTTTGCCCTTTTTGTTCAGCTGTCCTTCTCTTCAAGGGAGCTGCATCAAAGCCTGAGCAGGCTGTATTTCAAGGCAGTGATTTATGGGCACAGGTAAATTTGTGTATGTGAAAGGGTGCTGGAGAAAACATCTCCCCATGGAGCAGCACACTACACTCTCTTCCACTACATTATCCCCAGCAGTTTGCAGCGGGAAAATCTTGCTGACTGCACAGAAGATGCCCTGCTCCCCTGAGCCTGCAGGCCCTCTCCACTCTCACCCTCTCTTCTTGCAAACAACTGCAGATCAGAAGACCCCACCTGGCCCTGGCCACCCAGCACCCCACCCACACAGCATCACTGCACTTCCTCTCCCCCTGTCACCTCCACCTTTACTGCATGTGCTTGCAAAGCAAAAAGAGGGGATGGTTCTCATGTGGCTTCACACTCCCTTCTGCACGAGCATCTCCTTAAAGACCACGTGCATTAGGGGCTTAGCAAAGGGCACCAGGAACCCTCAAGCTGACGGTTTAGTTCTCTGCTCAGTGTTTTGGGTTGTGGGATGTGCAGTGAAACCCATGCCCTTTTAGGCTGCCATCAGCAGGTTTGTTCTCTGGGCACTGCTCAGCCCCATAATTTGCTTCTGAGGTTGTGAAAAAAAACATTGCAGAGCTGGTGTCATTCTGATAGTCTCAGCTCCCCACTAGCAGGATGAAATGGGTAAGAGACAGCAGAGGATGAGGTCTGTCAGTTAAAATAATTGGGTTTTGACTTCAACACTGCTCACTGTTTTGTCTGATCAGGCTCAAAATAAACTGCATTACATCACTGCAGGTCAGACTGAGCTAATAAGGGTCTCTTCCTCACACTGAGAAAGGACGTTTTTGTGTCCTGTGCATTTTCTCTTGTGTTTTGCAGTCAGAGCTCCTTCCAACTGTGCAAGTGCAGGGGAAAATTAATTCAGACTGCTGCCCAAATTATGCAAGAGCCTCATGGAATGGAAAGTGCATATTAACAGATTTTACTATTTTAGGGTGTTCTTTTATGTCTCATAATTTATTTTGCCATCTTATTTACAGACAAAAACAAAATAACATATAAGCCAAGTAATCCTTAGGGTGCTGACAGAAGATAGTACAAGCAAATAGGCACCTTCAGACAAATGCTACCCTTAGTAACTACCTGAAAAAAACAGAGCTCACCTGAACAGTGACAATGAGATCTAGTTCATAGTGCTACAAATACAGGAACACAAGCCAACAGAGCCTAAAGCCTTGATCATCACTGACTTTGCTAATAGGCCCAAAATCTTGTCTATATATTGCAGCTTTCTCAGATGCTCCAGTGGAAGCTCCCAAGCCATCTCAGGGTGCAGTGACACTGTACTGTTTTACTCTGCAGCCCAATGGGCCATCCCACCCCACTATGGAACTACCCATCAAATAATTAAACCCTTAACTTCCACCCCAAAGGACAGGGTTTAAATCTTCAGCTGGTGTAAATCTGGATTCCTCCCCCATTTTCATGGGACTTATGAAAATTTATATCAGCTGAGGAGCTCTAAACTCCCATGACTAAAGAATGAAAGCAGTGAAGCCAAAGTTCAAGGAGAAAACAATTCCCTTTCACACTCTCTTGGCCATGTGCATGTTCCCATTCTTTCCTGGGATGCATCAGAGCAGCTGCACCTTGACCAGTTTATAATATCATGGTGCTCCAACCCTGCAAATACTTTCCTTTTCTTCCTGCATGTCTCCCTTGGATACAGTAATTCCCTTTGATTAAGAGAAAACCAAAGCACCCAAAAGAACTAATTTTCAGCAGGACTTTTGGGAAGCACTGCCATAACTGTTGTCTGTCAATAGCAGGGGAAAACATCCAAGCTTTTTAAAACTGATCAAAATATTTTTAAAATTTATCAAACCTTGCAATTGCTTTAAGATACAGATCCAGACTTTGATGGCAATTGCAGCCATCCCCTGTTTCTAGGAGAAGCCAGCAGCCGTGCCCCATTAAACTGTTAAAAGGGACAATTAGCTGGAGACTGACAGTAATTTCACCAGTTCATTTACCAGAAAGGATAAAGACAACCTGAAACACATTAACGTGAGAGTCTCAAAACTGGTGTCATTCTGTGTTGTTGTGCAATAAATGTACTGCTATTGGAAGGGATGTGGCCATGGTGTTAATTGGGATTGCTGGGGTGTAAATAATGTTTTGTTTCATAGAGTCTGGCTAGGGCAAACAAATTATTTAGCTCACTCTACAGCTGAATGAAGAGCTCAAATGTATAAATGGGTGTACCTCGGAATCGATAGTGGACCACCGAAACATTTAATCACTGTTTTACTAATCTCTCTGCACTATCTGAACTCAAACTGACTCCTCAAACTAAAATCAATGGCGCTGATATACTCATTAACAACAAAACCACCAGAGTTTGAAACACTAACTGGGGGCAGAGGAGCTGAAAGCCACAAATGGGCTTGTGCTCCAAGGCTTCCTGGGGGCACAAGAAACTCTCTAAAAACTCCCTTACAGAAATGTTCATTGCAATCTCCTACCAAGGGTAAGTGGCTGTGACTACACGTACAACAGCACAGCCCCAAGAGGGGACATCTCACTTAGGGGCTGAACCCAGAGAGATGGATCCTCCTCCTGGGGCTCAGCTCAAGGGCTGCTTTCAACACCCAGCACTGCCCACAGTGGGGATTTCTGCATGTAGGAAATGTCTTTGTGTCCCAATTCTCAATCTGCTACCTCACATCACTCTCATGAGGCAGATGTTTTCCAGCAGTTTGGGGGATATGCAAGATGCATTTTGGGCCAGCTGTTGCCTTTGCATCCCACACTGCCTCTTATTTATACCCTTCCTCAGCAGCTGAAGTTTGCAGCATCCTCCTGCCAGGCTTCCCTGCTTGACTATCTCAGCTCTGACCTGCACATCTGACACTCCTGTCCTGAGGCTCATTTCTCCTAAGTCTGTCAGTTTGGCTGTAATAGCTTCTGCTTGGCATCTACAGGCTCCAGACAGTCTCTCCCCAAAGGATATTCTGAAAGACATTGAATATCTGACTGGGGTTTCATCCGGCTGCCTGGAAAAGGATATTTCTCAAAACTACTCAAATACAGCATTTTCTTAATTTTTATACAATTATTGAACAAATATCAGAATGCAAAATAGCCCCTGGGACTGGAGAATGGAATTAAATCTTCCAACAAACATGAGAAAATGGATACTGACATCTCTATTAGCAGCAAAATGTTTCATGCTTAGAAACTGGTAATCTAACACTGCTCCAGGGAATTCAGAATGGTGAGAAAAGAAAGGGTATGAGACAGCACTAGGATGAAACAGAGATATACACTCAAGTGAGACACTACTGGATGTGGGGTGGGCAGAAGGGTGCCCTGGTGTCAGTCCCACCTTGTGTTCACAGATAGTTCAGGTCAACAGTAGAAAGCAACAGCCCAGACTCTCTGTTGTTCCCAGCCATGTTGAGCCTGCCATGACCAAGAAGGTCCAGCCCACACAGGGTGCACCCTCCAAGCTGCTGGTGTGACCACTGAGCTGTATCAACCCCTGCAAGCAGCGATGAGGGCACAGCCAGGACGTGTGGTGTGGCTGATCTTCTGCAAGCACCACGCTCCAGCCTGCCTTGGAGGGCTCATGGGTATCATTGTGATTCAGACTGGCTTTGATGGCACTGGTTTACATCAGCTGGGCAAACTGGTGGTCCAGCACCACAAATGACACAATGACAAAACACCCCCATTTCACCTAAATGATGCAAGGACTGTCTCAACGCACACGGGGCATGGTGGGCTTGGCAGTGCTGGGCTAACATTTGGACTCAATGACATTAAGGGTCTTTTACAACCTAAAGGATTCTATGATCCTCATTGTGCTGCTTTCCTACAGGACACAGGATTTTCCCTGAGCTCCTTTCTCAGGAACAACCTTGAAAAACAACCAACTCCCAGCATAGCAGCCCAAGAGCTGAAAACAGCATCATCAGCTGAGTTGCACAACAGTCTGGAAGGAGGAGCCCTGTTTGGCACAGGGTGAAGTTCGGGTGGGCAGCTGCACCTGGGGGCTGCTATGGTGCAGCAGAAGGGAAAAGTTGGCACTGGAAGTTTGGTGTACATTTCCACAGCTTTGTTTTACTGTAACACCAACCTGGTCTCCCTAAGGAGGAACCATCTGGACCAAGACCCCCTTAGAATTTACTGGCCAGAAGAATCAACAAACAGCATCCTGGATGCAGAGGTCACTTGCACGGCTCCTACGCTGGATTTTAGTGGCATTGCAATCCTCAAAGACAATATACAACCTAAAATCACTCACACACAACCTACACAATGCCCGCACAATGTTTCCCTTCCCCTGCTCCTCACAAGAGCACTGTTCACTGAAAATGGCTTACCCCCTTCTCTTCTATTCTGTATTTAATGGCTTAGCAACTTCAAAGAGAGGGGAGAAAACCCTATCACTCCACCATGTAGTTAAATATTATGCAGCCACATTACTGAAGAACATCTACAAAATATGCTGCTAAAATAAACTCCTCTTTGAACTCTTCTTATAATATCTCAGAGAGCTCAGAACACACTGCCCTTCTTCCCACACAGCACTGAAGCACCTACTTCACTTTAACCAGGTACATGCTCTTCTTGGAGTCAAAAGGACTAATCCTGCGCTTAAAATTATGCATTTGCCTCAAGTGCCTGGCTGAATCTGAGCTTTTATACCTACAAGTTGCAATGTAGAAATTGGAAACAATATTCCTGGGTGAGCATTAAACACACACTGGCAGATACATTCCAAAATTATCTAAGAAATCAAACTATTTCTTTTTATGGTTAATAGAACATGTCCAACTTCAGCAGACTGCTTTGAAAAATCTAAAATAAAAGTGTGCATAACGTTTTCTATATGAATATGGATACTCCCCACACACTCTGTGTGTGCCTCATGTATACAAAATAGCAGAGCAGAAATGCTCTAAACATAAATTGAGAATATATGAGATAAGACTTTAATTATGGTTTTCATATCAACAAAATGCTGGAGCTACCTGCATATTATTAGTCTTGAAAAGCATCATGACAATAATATTTTAACCTTTAATCTGCAGCATGGTCTTTGCTAATAAAATTATCCCAGAGTCATCCAAGCACATAGCTGGTGTCAACTGCTTATTATGCAGAATAAATTAAATGCCACTTACATATAGCACAGAAATACCCAGCTAGTTTCAAGCACTTTTATGTGGTCCTTGTGCTGGTGCAGCCACACAACAACAAGCCCTGGGTCTCCTGTTCAAATCCTGCCCTCCTGTAAGAAAATCACCTGACCCAGTGCTCAACTAACCCACCAGAAACAAACCCACTGGTACTTTGTCTGACGTGCTGTTGGTGAACAGTCCATGGAAGTCAACAGAAATTCTATCAGGTATTAAAATTTCCAATATTCCAAATCAAATACAGGGAATACCACGAGGGATCTTTTGCAAAAGACCACGCTTTCTCCTACATAATGATATATGAGCAATAATCAATATAAAGAACATATAAACAGACACAAGGAAAGTGGAAGATGCTGGACATCCAAAAACTTATCTGCCAAAAGTGTATTTCACTACCTGCAGAGTAAGGCTCCTGCTTCTCGCTGTGAATGAATTCTTTTCGTTCATATTTGGCTCTGATCCACTGTTCCCGCAGCAGCCTGGAAAAAAAATACAGAGAAAAGGAAACATAGTCCAAGATACACTAAGGAAGAATCCAGAACCATTAATTCTTCAATCAAAATACAACTGTGATTTAGAAGTCTTCCAAAAATTGCATTGTAGAGTCTGGGGTCAAGGGTTTCTCTTCTGCTTACTGTTGGACAATAATAATTCATTTAATTGTACACCCAATTTTAATGGAAACTTATTTAATAAAATATACAGATTTAGCAGAACAGCCCATCCCACCCACCCAATCAGACTGTAAAAAAACCTCCCTCAGTATATGAACTATTTTAACCCTAATTTCCTCAGACCACATTATTCAGTAAATGAAAAAACTAACAAACTTCATACACAATAGGGAAGCCATAAATATGAAAGCAGAAATTGGGGTTGCCTGGTGTGATGCGTGTACGTGATGGCCTTTTGGCAGTGAAAGATGCAGGGATAACATCTCCTTGTCATGCATGGACAACCATTCCAAGAAATTGTGATGTGCCAGGTTAAAATCACACTTGTAATGACCAGGGGAAGCCCAGCCCAAAGACAGGTGACACCTGTTGACTCAGTAAATATGGAGCTTCCTGCAGGATGTCACACACTGGGAAGAACTGGAATTCAAGCAAGAGGTAGCCTCCTCAATACAAAAGAGACATAGAACGGTCATATCCCAGGCTCTGGCCAATCTCTTGGAAGGAACTGGGATGTGAAAACCAAAAAAGCCTCAAAAAGACCAGGAGAAAATGGATGGGTAAAGATACAAAGGCTGGAACACAGGACCCAAACTACAGCAGATGGTGAGAACCCACCTGGCCAACCTCTTCCGAACTCATAGTCTAGACTGGTAAGTCCAAGAAAGCAATCCATAATGCACAGCAGGAAATATGATGACTAAAAAGTCCTTTACTTTTAATGTTGAAATTATACCAATAATTATACACCAAGACCCTAACTTCCAAAAAAGAAAAATACTCCAAAGAGTATAAACACATTTTTTGCTATTTCATTTTAGCATGAGTGCTGGACACAAATTAAGTAGTTTTGATCTAGAATATGCTAGAAATTCCTCCAGGAACTAAGTGCAGTTAAAAATGGTTTAATTGCCCTAGAACCCTAAATAGCCCAAGCAGGCAGAAATCACACACAGAAATAAAGGCATGTGTTATCCCAGCTTCACAGCAGACATTTCAGAGCAGCCTACACCAAAGACAGTAAAAGATCCTCCAGCTTCGGGTGTGTTCTTTAAAACCATCACACTTCAACACATCAATTTCTCTGCCAATGAAAACTGTTCATATGCTTAATCACCTTTTCTTTTTTGCTGATTATGCAAACTCAATGGTATCTTTTCAGCAGACACATCCCAGAAATGCTCAAAGAAGATAAACATACCAACATTGCCTATGAAAATTCACCTGCAGGTACAGCAAATGCATTCAACAAATCTACAAGACACTATCCAACGAGAACTGTGGCTGTGATTGGTTTCTTGGCAATAAAGGAAGAAATCATTACACAGATTTCGTTCCACCCATTGTGTCCTTCTCCTTGGTTGGGGTACCAGCCTTCTCCCCCAAGGCTCAAGGAGCACCATCACTTCCCTGCACCCAAAACCCAACTGTGAGCTTCTGCTGTAATAGAAATAATGCACCAACTCTGCCTTTCCTCCTTCTGTTCCTGTTTTCATTACTGATCTTTAGTTGTTACACACACCCCTGCATGTTTGACTGTGAACTCTGAAGATGAACACCCATCTCCCTTCTGCTGCTGCCCTGTGCTACGCCCTGGTTTGAGTACAACCCATCTTTGGTTCATCTCAGAAGGTTCAGGTGCACTTTGCAGAATCCTAGAAAGATTTGGGTTGCAAGGGACCTTAGAGGTCATTTACTTCCAACCCCCTGCCATGGGGTTGCTCAAACCCCATCCAGCATCCCAGGGGGCTCTTCTGGGTCAAGCAGGATGCCCTTTCTGGATCCAATAACCACAACAAGGTAGCCTACAAACATAAACGGCTGATGACCCAAAAGGTGGCACCTAAGTGACTGTTTCCATAAGGCTGTCGCTCATCAGCAAAGCTACCAAAATTTAATCATAAAATCAACGCAAATACTTAAATTTGCTACCCTTCTTGCAATTTTTCCAGCCCAGCTGCTGCAGACAGCTTGTTATCACTGAAGCCAAACTTGGACCTTTTCAACAGGATGATTAGGGATTGAACTAGGAGGATGAAAATTCACACCACCCTCGGCTCCAGCTGACGTCAGTGGATTCAGCAGGAGCTGCAGCTGCTCCGAGTCTCTGAGAGTCAGCCTTCCAGCACGGATGTTTAAATACAGTGTAAATTAAGATTCATGTGCAGCAGTGGGAAAACACTCTTGCTATAAGATGCAGATCCTACAACAGACACACTGCTGGGCTCACACCTTGGGGAACACTGCTCTGCAGGGACTGACTTCCCACGGCGCTGTCGACAGCGGTGGCTCAATGTCCCCAGAGCTTTTGTGCAAGGGAGCACACACTGGGCAGCCATCTGGGGTATTCTGAGAAGCTGCAAAATGCTCCTGATAACCTCTCCCAGCATTTGGCCCCCAAACACAAGTGGCCCCGATGGCAACTCCCATGGCACACAGGACTCCAGCCGTGCCACTTTCCCAGCACACAGAAAGCACTTTCGGACAGTTCACACGTTCTTCCCCTTTCCTTATCAACACAAACCTAAACTCTTTAGCAATAATTTCACAAAACCCAGGAAACCAAGAGCAGCCCACAGTTAGGACAACTCATTGCAGGGTCAGTAGCTGCAGCATCGGCTCCAGTGGTTATTTACAGAAAGCAGAACAAACTCCAGCAAAAGAAACCAAAACAGAAACCCATCTAGGACAGTGAGGAGTCCACCATCTCCCTTCACTGCAACAGAGAAGCTGAGCAGGGACTTGACCATGCTCACTCTCATGGACTAGATGTAATCCTGCCATAAAAGGTTGCTTTTGATCTTGGGGTTAAACCTCAGTTTCACTACCACAGCTTTGTTGAATTCAAACAGGAGCAGGAATTTGTCCTGGTATCTACAGGATTTGAGAGCAACTGGGGGGAAAGGACGATCCAGAAGACCCTCAAACAATACAGGGTTTGTATGAAAACAGTCACTGTTTTCAGTGGACCACAGACCTGATCTTAATTTCAAGTACAACTTCAGGGGCTTCTTTAAATATCTAATGCTATGTTTTAGTTGAAATGTACTTTTCCAGATGTGAACATGTGTGTCAGTAACCCAGGACAGACATCACATGCTGAATGCAGGACCCTCTATCCAAATCCACCTTTGATTCCAAAAGGAGTTCTGTGAACAGAAAGGACTATAGTAACAGCCTCCTGGTACTTTACTGCATTTCTGGTGATGGGAATATGTAGCAAATAAGCAAATATGCCATTTGTGTTTGTCACATCATTCCTAAACTGTGGAGATGCACAGCTTTCGGGATTGGCTCCAAAAGCTTTAACAGCCCACCTAAAGTCTGTCAGGCTGCTGGTTACAGGGAACATGTCATTTTTTGGCAATTAGAGAAGAAAAGTCCTTGTAATCATCAAGATAAAAAACAAAACAAAACAAAAAACAAACACCAAAAAAAAAATCCCAACAAAACAAAAGGCTAAGGAAATTCACATTTCCAACAGAACAAGGGAAAACTCGCTCCCCCAGATGGAACAGGACTGGGCTTCACTGAGGAGGCAGCAGGTCCAGAGGCTGACAAAGCACCGCCAACACCAAGAGCTCCAAATCTCATTGTAGGCACTTGTTTGTTTGCCTGACCACCCACGTGAAAGAAGGGCTCTCTGCCCAGGGGTCAGCAAGGAAGGTTCCAGAAGAAGCTACTGGAGCAGTTTTATCTTGGTCCCACCTACTCAAAGCCTTTCGCTCACAGCAAAAAGCACCCCAGGAAAAGCTGCTCAAGCAGTTTAATATCAAACTGTGGCTGCATGGCTTCAGTGTGCTCTGTGGAGGAGCACTGGCCAGCCAAATTCAGTCTCCAATTTATTATTTTCCAAGACTCTCAGCTGGCCTGGCTGATGCCCTACAGAGCACACACCACACAGGCTGCATGGTCACTGTGGCTTTTTGGAGACATGTGACAGACAAGAAACTCCAGCCAGAGGTGAAAGTGGCCCAAAAGACATCAAACACCGTGCACTACCACTTTCTAATTGCATCCTTGTGAGGCACCATCAAGGCCAAGAAAGACAAAAGAAATTACTGTCCTCCAGGAATGCCGTTTCCAAAAGCCAAATTTGTAGCTTCTGGAATTTGTCAGAGGTTTTTCCAGCAAGAAACAATCTGCTTTCCACAGGCAGCCTGGTGGATGCAGCTATGCCAAGTTTCTGTCAAACAACTGCTTTAATGAAATTTTAAGTCCGAGTCCAAATTTTTCGCTCAGACTGCAAGGAGAGCCACTGCAGCACAGACTAAAAGCCTGTCTAGCTTCACACTTTTCCTATGTAGTAAGTCCTTGCTGTGAGGACTCGCTTTTAAATGGCTTTGTGGAGGTATGAGACAGCTGGGGAGCTTCTTCCAGGTGCTCTAGGCATCATCTCAGTTTGCAGAGCTCCCCAAAGTGATGTGCCATCCCCCCCATCTGTTGCTAAAGCCCAACAGCAAGCGCAGGAGGAGAGCAAAAAGGCAAGGCATAAAACCTTTGCATTATGGATTTGGAGAAGTTAAAGCTGAATTTGAGTATGCAAATCACATCTTTAATTAAAACACTAATTGGTTCCTTTTGTTTGGTTGTTTCACATGCGTGGTCCAGCTCCCCCCAATGCTATTTTTCAGAGTGGTTAAGCACTGACTAAAAACATGTAGGAAACAGCAGGTGTCGGTCCTACCTCAACCTGGTAGCAATTTCCTGTGGAAATTAAAGGAATTGATATGATTTAACAGGCTTACGAGCTAACAGCAAAGAGAAAATGAGCGACAAGGAGAGAAAAGCCCCCTGGTCCGTCAGGACTGATGGAATGGGCAGATCTCGGCACTCAGCTGACTGCAGGGTAATGCTCAGGCAAAGAAATCCCAGACAAAGAGTTCCCAAGGCTGAGTGCCCAGTTTGAGCCACCACAGGAGGCTCCACCACTTGGGAAGTGATGAGCAGCCATCCTGAGAGGCCACACTGCAGCACCTCCAACTTTACACCCAAGAAATGGAGTACTTTTGAAAACCATGGATGCAAAATCTGAAGACCCTTATTAATAAACAGAAGCCTGGGCAAAACTCAATTTTACTGTTCTGGACATTACGCCTTAAAGTTTATTATGTATAAAGTACCAGCAAAAGGAGGTGACAGAGGAAGAGGAGACCAGGTGAGAAGTTTGCACCTGACTACCATTATGCCCCATGCATGGGAGAGAAGGGGGCCACACTGACCTGGTAGGCTTGGTAGCTTCTCTACCAAAGGAACTAAACTTCAAATGATAAAGAAAAAAAGGTATCCAGAGGTTTACCAGGCTATTTGCTCTCTGCACATTTTAATCAATACAATAAGCCACTTCAGCTAATAACTGTTGCTCTTTAGATGACTACATGGATGACTCCTCAAGATGTGAGCCTCACTGGGATACATCTTCTCTCTGAATGATGTCTCATCTTGTTCCAGAAAAGACAACCACCCAGTACAACTCATGCCATTTCAGTCTGCCCCATTTTTCCTCTCAAGGTCCTCAAATGTGCTGGCTGTCACACTGAAGAACACAGTGAAGTGTTCTGCATGAGGAGCAGATGTAGCTCTCACTTATCCAAGCACAGAGAGAGGAGCAGAGCAATGCACTGCAGCTCATACCCAGTTCTGCAAGATGATGATCTGCATTCCCAAATCAAGCAAAAAAGCAACAGAAAATGACAGTAAGTATTGAGCAGGGGCATGGATGTACTTCCAGTCCTGCAAAAGTCCAATAAGAGATTATCACCACTTTCTTCTAGGAGTTTTCAGTCAGGCAAAAGACTGAACAAAGCCTTTTTCCTTTGCTTTTACTCAAGAGTGGCATGTTACTCACTGGTGACTCAAAACTCAACCATGTGCTTGCAATGTATCTGCCCCAAGAAAGGCTGTTTTACAGCTCTCAATCTGCTGCTGTGATGTACAAAGCTGGGCCATGACCACTCGTGATCATCCAAAGAGGGGTTTTGTGGTTTAAGTTCCTCACCCAAGGTTCTTCAGGCCAACACTGCCGTGGTGTAGGAACATTCCAGAGTTTGGGACTCATTTCACCCCCAGGAACCCCCCAGTGGTGCAGAAGTTGGCTGCTCTGTTCCCTGCTCACAAGGCACGAGTCAAGGTGCTGGTAGACAGAAGGTGAGAGGAAAAGTCAAAAGAGGACCTTTTTCATTTTGGTTGAGTGGTTTTTCTGCCTATAACAGCTGGTAAATTTTCCCTGGGCAATTTCAGAACACCCCTTCAACTACTCTAACCTTTGCCAATGGTCACACAGAACCAGGAAGCCACAATGGGGTTTCTGAAGGACACAGAAGCCAAATGCAGCCAGCAAGCACCACGGATTTCCCAAGGAGTCAAACACAACAGTGCAGGCAAGAAGAAAAAAAGGACAAGCTGGTGCTGCAGCACTTCTTCCCTCTTGCTCTGAACTTCCCAATTCTATATGCGACCAAAGCAGAGGAACTCCAGAAGGAGCATTAAAATTAAGAAGCTTCAAATGAATGAACAGCCTGTCCTTGTTATGGCTTGCATGTCAGCATCCTGCTGTGCTGAGGGCAGCTCCCAGAGCCTACCCAGGCACTGCAGCTGCCCAGCACATGCTGTTGTTGGAATTAGAAGCATCAAAACCTCTTGATGCTGCAGAACGTGGGTCAGAACACGACGGCTGGGTGCCAGCGCTGGATGGAGGTGCCATCCATGGCGATGCCACCCAGGGCTGTGAGCTGGGAACAGCTCATGCAATTGCAGTGACTGGACTGCAGCGAGGCGGGGAAAAAAGCTAAATATATATTCCTGTAAAAAGCAGCACTCCCCTGCGCTTGTTTAGCATGCATCTGTGGAGAGGCACAGAGAGCCTCTAAGCAGGGAAAGAAAAATACAACCCAGCACACCATCCTCGAGACACCCTCAGTGTGTAACGTGCCCACAGCTGCTGGTACTGCAGCAGTGTCAGGAGGAGATCTGCTACTGAGAGGGGTCACATCCACCCCAGTGCACCCTGATGCTATGGTAGACACCCAGCAGCACCGGTCTGGAGAACACCTTCATGAGCAGAGCTCCAGGCTGAGTTCAGAAATCAGGCCATGCAAAGGCTGCTAATTATCCCAGTGCAGAACAGGCATAAGCTGGGACCAGAAAAGGACCAAAATTAGTCTTTCAGCTGCTTGCAGCAAGACTGGCCTTTCCTCATCCTTCCAATGAATCAATCCATCAATAAATAACCAAAAAGAAACAATAACAACAACAAAAAAATCCTTTCATTCTCCTGCTGCTGTTTCTCACAGGTTACCAGCCCCAGCAGCATGTCACTCCATCAGGGATTGGGAAGGGCAGCAGCCACCCCAGCACGGTCCCTGTGTGATCCCAGACAGCTCTGGCAGGGCTGTGGCTGGAGCTCAGCCACCGCTTGGCAAAGCTCCCCAGAGTGCAACCGCACCGCAGGATGGAGGGAGGAAAATATCACAGCGGCAAAGCCTGAGCTGCATTATCCAAGGGAGCCAAACCAAGCGAGCACAGAACCAGCCACAGACACTTCTGCCAGCCTGACAGCAGAAGGAAGGAAAATGCTTGTGGTCTCCAGCCTGCCTGAGTGCAGGACCAGCTTTTGCTGCCTCTCAGCCTGACCTGTGCAAGGAGAGTCGGGTGTGATTTGCACCCAGACCTCAGGACATCCCAAGCTGGAGAGGGACCTGCCCCACTTCCAGCCGGACACCTCCAGCACAAGCTCTGCATCCCCTCAGGCAGGGATGTGGCAAGGAAAAGAACCAGGACCCTCTCCTGAACAACCTGAATATCAGATAGGCAGCATCTAACTGAACCAAACTGAAACTTATGAGTAAACAACATTAAAACCCCCTAGAATTGTGTTTCCCCTACCAATGACAACGAGGTGGGAAAAAACCTTGCTTCTCCAACCTGAACATCACAAGCACATGCAAGTCTCAAAATGGCACAGCCAAACTGCTGGGATTCTGGAGCTCAGAACACTGCATGAATAGATGGGTTTTTTTCTCATCAGGCCAGGCAGCAGCACTCACACAAATATACAAACCCACCTTGGTACTCAGCAGAACCCTAAAAATCAATTGTAGTTCATTTTCTGGTGCCCTGGGTGGTACAGCACATGCTGGCTGCTCAGCTTCTTGGTCTACAAAGTCCACCTCAGCTTACCAGGGAGTTTACCCTCCGCTGTACAGGAGACAATACTTTTCACCTGCCTGCATGGAGATTATTTGTCATTTAGGTCAAAAAAAAAAAAAAAAATCCACCCTCTTGGCATAAAACCCCAGCATTTTTGCACTACAAGTAGCCCAGCATCTCACACAACAGATCAGCAAGCTCTGTTTTGATGCAGGAAGGTGACTTGAAAAAGCAGAGGAAATCAATGGGTAGAAATCAGCATTTTTGTAGAAACTTGGAAGAGTCTGGGGAATAGATAAACTACTGACTTCCCTGCATCATCTCAACTGTACTTATTAAATAAGATCCCGCACGTAGTACAAACTTTACCATATGTGTGCAGAAGCAAAAAAGATTTTCAGGGCCTTTTATAAAGAAACCTCCTTTGTGGCTAAAAAAAAAGAGAATTCTGCTAAAACTAAAGAATTACAGAGGCTGCAGCTGCACAAACAAATAAATGCTGTTTACCAGCAGAGGTATTTACTTACTGACAGTCAAGAAACGTTGGCTTATAATAAAACGGTGGCATTTTAGATTCATATTTTGCTTTTGCTACATTGTTTCCATTCGAGGCCATAAACTGTAAAAAGAGAAAAAACAGAAGTAATTATAAAATGTTAACAGCGTTTTCCTTTATCCTCTTTTGCTTCTACAGAGTAATAAAATTATTGGGATGGGGCATCTGTTCACTTTGAGAGGTTTCCTCAGCACTGTGCACAGAAGGGTGCTGTAAAGACTGTGCCTGCAAACCAGGGCTCAGAAATTAATACTGATTATTATTGCCAGGGATCCTACAGCTTAATATGATGCTGAAGACAGGTCCTTGTCACAGTGATCCCCACCAGTCCCCCCTCAGGAGCAGAAGGCAGCACACAGTGGCATTTCCTCACTGGCATGGGAATGAGATGGCTCCCAGAGAATCCAGCACAGAAATTAGGTAACTGGAGGGCAAAACCTGACAGTAACTTTAAGTTCCATGTGCTACAGCTCCAGCAAGGTGATAGTCTATGACAACACACCCTTTGCTTCACATCACATCACTGGTGCCAAAAAGGACAATTTTATTTTTGCAAAGTCATGCCAGCAACCTCAGAAAGGAGCTCAAAGTGATAAATAAATAAATAAATATTCTATCTACCTTGACAGCCCTTCTTTCCAATAAATAAATATATTTCTATCTGCCCTGACAGCCCTCTTTTTCTTCTGATCTTGTATACAAATGGCTAGTTGAGAATTCAGCAAAGAAAACTACTTATTTATTTATTCATATATTTTTATTTAATGAAAGTCACTTTATAAGTGTGAAATCCCCATTCTTTTCCAGGCAGCCACATTAAATACATTTTGTTTTGTGTCAAATGCCAAGCATACAAACATAACAAGCAGCTAAGCCTTTTTTCATTACTGTCATGGTTTTGAGTTTCTCACATTTACGTATTCAATCTATTCCTCAACAAAATCAGGGAAGGAAAAAATCCATGCAACATTAAGGCCTATTTTTATCAGAAAACACATGACTCCATGAGCTGCAGCTTTCAGAAAAACCTCAACTTTACCCATAGAAGACAGAGATCAATGACTGGTAGTGATCTTCATGCTTTTAAAGACACCAACAGTCAAAGCAGAAAGGTTTCCCGGCTAGGCCTGCCCTTAGCAGCATCACTCAAATCTAGGCAGGTGTGTGGCATAGATAGAGAGAATTTATACTGCAAGGGTTTGGTTTTTCAAGATGTGAGTTTAAGAGTCTTCAACACCAAGAGGAACAAAGCCAGAAATAGCTGAGCTAGGCAGGAGTTGTAGACTAGAGGGCTAGGCTAGGCTAGAGATAACATAAGAAACAGGAGGAGACAATTCATTAAAAATTAATAATTGCTACACACTCCAGTGACATTTTTATAGGGGTGGGGAAAACTCACAACTTCTTCACAAAATTACTATTCTATTTCAATTGGCATCATGGACCTCATTCCCACACTCAAGAATTATCTAGACACACTTTCTGAAATCACATTTGTTGTGGCATCTTCAGAAAGGACTCTAAAGGGAAGAACCCAAACTCACTGGTACTCCCAGCCTCAGGTGCACGTACCTCCACTTGAGCATCATCCCAGTCATCCAAGCGGACTGACTTCACTTTGCTGACCTGGGGAATATTGCGATGGATTCCTGAACAATTCAAGCAGATGAAGATCCCTAGGCTGTGGGATGCCCAGTCTGGGTCTGAAAGCAAGAAGGAAAGAGAGAATTGCACTTGACTGACCTTTGGGATTCAGGGCAGGAGGAAGCAGAGACAGGACAAGGAATGGCAAGGGGATCCGGGAATCACCAGGTCCGAGTTCCCTCATTCTAAAGGCATCAAATAAATATATAAGCAAAACAGGATGTGCACTTGTTTATATTGATAGTAATACAAATTAAACTAACAACTAACAGACCTGCAATCTCCAATGCAGTTGTTATTCACAAACCCCCAATATGCAGACAAATGCATGTGCCCAGTATCTCCCAAACTCACTCCATGCTTACATGATTCCATCTTTCATCAGCAAATCCCACCCAAACACTGCATGGAATGGAAACTTAAACCCCAGAAAATTAAAACAAACATCTCATGGAAACCACTATGCTGCTCCCTTAACTTATTTTTATTTATTTATTATCATTTATTTATTATATGTGCTCCACAGAGAGACTTTCCTCCCACAGCTGCAGCTCCCAGCAGCCCAGCCCTCCAGCCAGGAGGTTTCCAGCCCTTTCCTTAGTGGAAAAATGCTGCCAGTGGCAGCTCTGTACTTTCTCTGAGCAAAACCACGCGCTGTTTACAGCCCCGAGCTGACATCTCACACAAAGCACTTTAAACACAAGTCCCTTGCCTCCAAATTCCTCCTTGGGAGAGGCACTGCCTGAAGCAGGGAGCCAGAGAGGAACCGGAGCAGGGCAGGGGCTGGGGGCAGGACACATCCACCAGTGTCCCTGGCACTGCCTCGCCAGTAAAGCCAATACAGGGACCTTTGTTTGAACTCCTACAGGCAAATGTCAGCGCCTGCGAATCCAGCTGCACCCCAGCAGAAAGAGCTGCCCTGCAAGTCATCGTCAGCCACTAAATCCTGCCCACGGATGTCCCCTGGCCCCATCCTTCCCAAACCCACGGAGGGGGAGTCCCTCAGCCACCCCACCACATCGGGCTGTCCAGAGGTAAGGGCAGGTCTTCCCTTCTTACAAATCCTCATCATCTGTTTATTCCCCTGCAGTAATTACACTAAACACTCACTCCTCACAGCGCAGCAATTATTTATAAAAGGCAAGGGAATGCGCTTTCTCCTCCCTATACATATTTTATGCTCTGGCTGTGTCAGTGCAGGGAGCAGGCTGGCATGGGGCAGCACAGCAGCTCCTCTGAGGGGGTACCAAGGGCTGCCACCAGCCCTGCCTGCAGGGACAGCCACCAGCCTCCCCCAGCACACTCTAGGGAGGACCAATTCCATTCTCCAGAGGTGGCTCTGCTCAGATATAAACCCCAGAGCTAAATGAGCAGCTTCATCAGATGTGGCTGAGTGCCCACCCAGGAGAGGGGAGCTATTTCCCAAGCTGTTACAAGTCCCACCAGTTGCAGCTCCCTGAGCACAGGGCTGGCACCAGCAGACACAAATAAAGGGGTTTTTTTTCTGTTTCACATGGTTCCTATCCTTGTACCAGACCCCAATGATTACAGCTAAGACCTGGCAAATATAAAACCACTCAGGTTTATCTAAGGGCACCACAGCAGCACCTGGCTGCCAGTGAGGACAGAGTGCTCTGCCCCACCAGCCCCAATCCCACATCCTCACCCTGCTCCTCCCACAAGCACTGAGTGACTCGGCTCCACACCCCACCCCAGGTCACACTCACTTATTCTGACCACAAAGACTGTGGCCAGTTCTTAAGTTGTAGGCAAGCAACAAGAACCAAGAGTTTCAAACACTGATGCATGTTTGTTTCTGTGCTCTAACTCCTCATGCTGTCCTTTCCCATCTCCAAACACATGGCTATAATCAATTCTGGCACTTGCCAGAAGTCCTATCACAAGCAGTCCAAGGTGCAGCACTGCTGCCCCATGGCAGCCCAGGGGACCAAATGATGTGGGCTGGGGAAGATGAAAGCACCGGAGTCTCTTGTTTAAACATCCATCACTGACTTCCACACAGGGGATCAGGAACAAGGAATGGTGAAAGAGTCCAGAGCAGTCACGGAGCAGAGATGATGAAACCATGGCATCCAAGCCTGCAGCTGGGAGCTAAATGGTTCCTGGCTCCTTGTGCTCAGCAGAGCCACTCCAGGATAGCTGTGCTTCAGACCTTCCCAGTACAATGAAATCTGATCAAAGCACTGCCCGACCCAGGGAAAAGGGTATCAAAGTATGCAGTGCCCAATAAAAGAGGTTTTATTGGGAGACCATATGCCTGTTTTATTTTAACAGATTTATCTTAAGCACACAGGTGGATTTCTTCATGCTGTCTTCAACTTCCTGGACTCAGGCATCCAAAGTCCTCTGGAAGAGGTAACCCCTCCACTGCCTGCCCTGCTCTGTGTGACAGGACCAGGAGATATCAGACCTTCCTCCAGCCAGAGATGAGGACATATTTGGGTAGAGGAATATCCTGCAAGAAGATCCTGGAGGAGACCCAGCTCCAGTGGACACCAAGCCAGCTCATTCCCAAGCTCTCTTTGACAAGAGTAAACAGCACCTCAAGCAACAGGTTTGAAGCACACATGGGCTTTAAAGAATTCTCCTCACAGCAACAGTATCTTTTTCAGACCAGACTCTTAAACATGCTCCCCCTGGCACTACACCGTGCCAAGCCTTGTCTAATTAAGAAAACAAAAGCTGAATTATATCACAGGGTATATATGCACATTCTTCATTTCTGCTTTCTCAGATCAGGAACATGGTGGATAACACCAGTGATCTCTGACCTCGGCATTATCGCAGATTCCCACCCTTCAAATGACTGCACCGTTGCTTTGAGATAAGACAACATCTTATCAAACATGCAAAGAAATTTTCATAAGCATCTTCACATGAAACAAGTGCATTTTAGGGCAGCGCCATTAGTTTAGTGAACTAGTGACCCCAGGCTGCATGGCTGGCAGGCTGAGCTCTCCATAGCTGGGTCAAGTCTACCTTGGTGCTAGAAACTGCAACAGCTGGAACACATTCTCCATGCTGGACATTACTGAGAGTTCAGTAATCAGGCACAGCCAAAGAAAGCACACCAAAACAGCAATACATCATAATCTGGACTTTTTGGGCATGGCTCAAAAAAGATTTTTTTCCCCTAAGTCTCCAGAGTTTTGAGCAAACACCAGTGAAGCCTAATGATAACTCTCCATCATGCCCTAAGTCCCACACAAATTACTTTATTCCATTATTTCAAGCCGAAGTAATAAAGATGAACAGGAGCAAGGGGAATATTAAATCAAATACACTGTTGCAAGTGCGGAAAGTCTTATCCTGAACAACCAATTCCAGCTCTAAAAGCTCACTACCCAATGTGCTAGAGATTTCTGGTCACTTATAAACAGATTATAATGACTTTCAAAATAAAGATTTAAGTCAACTTCCTTTTAAAAATTAAAGAAAGAAGTAAATTTAAACAAAACTCAGAAGGCCATTGCGATGGTATTTTCCCATCTCGTTCATCTCAGAGGAAAGGCAAAGGCAGAGATTAGAGAAGCATCCAAAACAAAACTAAAACATTTGGGCAACACAGCTAAATTCAGAAATTAACTTCCCCATCAAGCCTCTTTTGCCTTCATAAGCCCCAGGAAAACCCAGCAGAGAGAACAGTGAACTCTGCAGTTTGAACCCAGTGTTAATGAACAAAAGAAAGAAAGGGGGAAAAAACCACCAGACCCAGAGAAATATTAAGGAAGAGGAACCAACAGAAGACACAGGACAATTGTGCAAACAAAAAAAACTGGAAATACAATGTCAGTGGAATTATTTATTTTTTTTTAATAAGTAACCAGTATTTCCTATATCCAGAATATAAACACAGGGTTCCAGTTCGAAAATCCCTAGAAGCCACCAATCCAAGTAAAATCCCGTGAAGCAAAGCAGCAACAGGCTCAAAACAGACACAAGGCAAGCACAAGAACTCAAGAGTCCCAAAACTTACTTGGATGCCCCTGCTCCACCTTTTGCTGTACAGTTACCATTAGATACAGCACAATATTGATGACCAAGGCAAACATGTGTGAGGATGCACAGCAACACACCCTTAACACATTCTCCAGCACACAAAGGATGGCCTGACCTTCAATGAGCGGTCTGGCTGCATCCCAGCCACCCCAGCTGGGTGGGAGCTGGTGTTTGGTTGGGATGGAGATTCAAAGGGTTTTCCTGATCTCTCTCCTGTTTGAGGTGACAAAGGCTGATCAGAAGGAAGAGAAGGATCTCTCCAGGTAGGCAAAACCTTTTTTACCCTCCACTAGAAAAGTAAATCACCGATACTGGATAGAATCAGGGATTTTGATGTGATCCACAAAAGCACAAAGCCTTTGCTTCTCAGCTGCTGCTGATTTCCTACATGGTCCAGTCAGAGAACCTCATGTTCAGCACTAAAGTTCTGTAGCTATTTACTCTGGGGAAAGATTAGGAGGTTAATAAACAGACCCTGGTCATACATGCTGAAAAATAACAATAAAAGACATTAACACTGAAGCCAAACAGACTCCCACCAACACTCCTCTTTAAGTAGGAAAATTTTTCAGTGAAGGCACTGAACTTGCCAAAGTCTTTTAATTGAGCTGGCAGGTCCCAGCAGCCCCCTCTCACTGTCTGCAGCCCACGATTGTGCTGCAGCCCATGCACTGGACAGAAAACACCATCACATTAAACGTCCTTTGTTTCCAAAAGTCCTTTTTCCTACACAAAGTGGCATCGAGTTAAACACAACTGCTGTGAGACTTTTTTTTTTTCTTCTTACCCCTCCAATGTGCTTATGCTCAGGGAGAAGGGCTGGCAAATTCCCAGGGAACAAAAAAAAAGG
>VXBX01002361.1:660864-674544 GCA_013400415.1 Scytalopus superciliaris | reverse complement strand
TCCCCCGCGCCGCTCGCCCGCGACCTCCAGCGGCTGCTCGTGGCCGGGGTCCCCCTACCCTGGGGTGTCCCCGACTTTCAGGGCGTCCCATCCCTCCCGGATGCCCCCCAGCGCTCAGTGGTCCCTTCTCTGTTTTAACTTGGGGTGATGGTGATGCGCCCCGGGCTCGCTGCCCCGGGGAGGGGATGCGATCGCTCGGCAGGGCAGTGGGAGATGGGGTCTGGGGTGCTGCGATCTGCCACCTCCCCGACGCAAAGACCCCCTGCCCTCACTGGCCAGGGCCTTGCCACTCAAGTGCCTTGGCAGGTTCATGGGCAGCGCTTTTGGGGAGCCTTTTCGTCATCAGCATCGTCTGGGGGTACTTGTGAACGTTTCACTGGTAGCCACACACGCTCGAAAACGCTCCTCCTTCACTGCTGTCCTTCCACACATCGCCACCACCTTCCATGTCTGTGAGTTGGCAGGACCATCCTCCAAGCATCTTCCCACCACTTTTCACACCCTCCATGGTATCAAGGGAGTATCAGGGGAGAAAATGCCCCTGGGGAAGAATCACAGCTTCCCTGTGTCGTCATGTCTGTGTTGTTGGGACCAAGGGTTGCAGCCCCTCATGAATCTCACGTTACCTACAGGCGAGGCTCCTGTCCTTGTTCTACCAGATAAGGACTAGGGGGTGACTCAGGGTAGTGATGTGGAAAGCCTTTGACCAAGGAGGGGTTCAGAGCTGTGCCTTGAGGCTGCTGCCTTAATTCCTGATGAAAACTTCCTCTCAGGTATGGGTCACCTGCAATGCTGATATGTCCTGTTTGTGGTTCATACAGCTCTGCTTATAGAAGCAATTTTGGTTTTGCAAAGCAAGTCCCCCATTCAAATTGCCTCTCTCTGCTTCCTCCAACAAAGCAGAGCCCTTCTGCAAGCTCAGCTCATGTTGTTGATGCTGCCCATGAGGTTCAGGGTGTGCAAGAGCATCTACAGGAGGAGTCTGCCAGTAGCTCCTGGAAAACTTCCACAATGAAATCACCATCTTGACCTTACAAACATACACAGATGTGAGCAGGTTCCAGAGAACACTTTGTGGGAGAAAATAGCATACACCCTGAAATACAGACGGAATCATGGCCTGATACAGTTATATTTGTCCCACTTGCCTGGAATACATTTTCCTAAATGACCTTTGCATTTGTGCTTCCAGACAAGCCACTGTAACTAGGTTGATTTCTGACTGTTTTAAACTGATGCCAGACTGTTCCTTGCTGACTCTGCCAGTGTCATGCCTTGTGTTGGGTTTGCTGCTTTTACATATGTAGGCTGATAATGTCTGGAAACTCATTCCCATGCTAACCAAGGGCACAATCCCACACACAAGCCTTTTGTGGGAAAGTGGAGCTATTGCATCCAGACCCTCACCTTCTTTAGTCTCTGAGTCAATAATACTTACCTGGAGCAGAGCACTGACTTCTAACATTCTCTGAGTGAAACTAGTTCAGCACATTATCTTAGCCCTAATCCTCCCCAACTCTGCTATACTCAAGTTTGAAGTGTAAATGCTTACAGGATCAGAGCTTTACCTAAGCCCAGGTTAGGTCAGGTTTTCATTTCCACTCTGGCTTTTTCAGAAGAGGCACTTGCTGAAGCTCCATGTGATAGCCAGGATACTGCACATCATTATGAACTTACCATGGGCTGGGACTCAGAGGAGGGAGTGGGTTTGATTTGAAAGTCTCTGTTTAGCTTTCCATTAAGACTTATTGATTCTCTTAATTTTTTGTTCTCCTGGTTGCTAGGCAATCCCTCTCTTTCCTCCGCGTGCTGGAAGCCAGAGCTGCAGACAGAAATTTATATCTTGTAATAAAATCAAATAAAACAGAGCCTGTTGTCAATGATGAAAGGGGAGCATTTCATAAAGGACAGGAGGAACGGGAGAGCAGAGCCAGCAAGGGTCGATCAGCAGCATCCTCAGCATTTAAGTGTCATCAGAATTACTCCAGACTTCATGTGGGGAAACAAACAGCCCATGTGGGTGGACCGAACACACAGAGACAGGGAGAAAAGCTGGAACTTAATGAGCCAGAATTGAAGATAAACTTTTGTTCAGTGGAAAATCAAAGGCTGCAACCAATCTCACATATACAAGAGTATCTCTGTAAATTTACTTCTGCTTCATCCAAGGTTAAGAGGTTGGGTATTGTCCCAGTATGGATTGGCACAATGTTGATCCCGCAGAGCCAGTGAGACTCTCCTGATGGACATTGGCTCCTAAGGATTGTGATTCCTGGTGTGGAGCAGGGACAGCATCTGAGTTCACGGTCTCACAAGGGGTAAAGTGCAAAGTTTGCCCCAGCAGAGTTGGCAGAGGCTCCCAGAGGCTGATGAGCATCACTGCTCAGGCTTGTCCACATCAGACTGTTCCCTTCTGCCTACACCCACAGGAGTCAACACCTCCTCTGAGCTTTGCCCCACATTTTGCCTGTGGGTATGACCTGTCAGGGAATGCTAAATGAATTTGCTCCTACTTCTTGCAGTCTCTGGCCAAACTCTCTGGAGACAAGTTGTCACTGTCAATATACCACCCTCATTCAGATGCTTTCTGTCTCTCCACTGCTAAGTGACTAGTAGGTCTGATATAAATTTATATACATATGTATGTAAATACTTACATATTTATGTGTAAGATGTGTTTGTTTGTAAACATGCACACTTTTAACTCAGTCTTTTCTAAATCACAAGGTTGTTGCCTTAGAAACGGACATTATTAATGCGATCTCTTGAGGTGCTAAGCACAGTGGCAGCAAGGGCAGCCTCTGGAAATGCCAGAAACTGAGGTCAGGGCAAAGAATGCTCAGAAATTCCAGGAAACCTTTCCATCATCTTTGTGGTGACACCCTTAAAATGCACAGACATAACTATACCTTCTCCTTGCCCTTCCATATTAGCTCCTTTCACCCTGAGATTACCTTGTTGTATTAGGAAAGAGCTGTTTACACTGGTTTGTAGTTAATTTTGCAGACCCAGCCCTGAAATGGCTAAATCAATGTCACAACCATGCAAGTGAAAGAGTGTTAAACACAACCCTTTATGTGACCCAGGAGCACATTCACAGAGTAAGGTGGGGAAGCATTACAAATTCCTGCGTGAACAGCAAACCTGAACAGAAATATCAATAATTCATGCCACTGCAACTGCATTCAAGCAAAACTCTGGAGTAGCAGATACACCAGGCTGGATCCTTTAGGCTTCCTCAGCACCACAAGGGAGGCAGCTTTTGCAGCTGGAGGTTTGTGTGAACAAGCTAGAGCACTGGCCACCTGCACCTATGCTAAAGCAGCTCATTTCCGTTGCAGTATGGTTTCCTGTTCAAAACAAAAAGAGAAAAAGAAAAAAAAAACAGGAAGAAACTTAAATCCTAGAGGTTTTTCTTCAAACCATTATATATCTTATTTTCTGGTTTAGCCAGTTAAATCAAGAGTGGCTACAGATGGGAGGGAGAAATGCCACAGAGCAGAGGGCTCAGACCAGGGGAATTAAAAAGTCTTGAACTGAAAATCCAATACTGATGCCAACTTTCTCTGATTTTGAGCAAATTGCTGGATGGACCCTGTGGAATTTTTCTCCTGTGGAACAGGGAAAAGCACACTCACTGCATTTTCATGGTTAGGATGTGTTGGTCAAGTTGAAGAGGATGATGCAGGAGAAAATGATGTGAGGGTGCAGGAATAACAGAGTGAAGTCCTGTGCCTGCAGAGCTGCTCTGCACCTGCACCAGCCCTCAGAGAAGGAGGAGTGTTGTGCATCTCTAAAAGTGCCTCATTGCGGAGTGATTTGCAAGTCAGGGTTTCATTCCATTTGCATGGTAGTTTACTCTGGTGCAGCCCAGTGTTACCAGTGTGAAAGAAGGGGACTCCTCGCTTCCATGGTTTAATAGTCATGCAGGTAACATCATGCACACCAGACCACAGAGATTCTCTGTAAAGGAGCAGAAATGGGGAAAATGAGGATAAGAAGGGGGTTCAGAGCAATATCTCTCCGCTGATTTCCCTAAATGTCCTCTTTTTTTTAGGTTTCTGCAACACCCTAGAGCTGATCACTGACCTCTCACAGCCACCCTGCCAACAAAAAGGAAAGTTCTCCAACCACCAGCCCGTCATGTGCTCAGGATGTCCTTTCAGTTTCCTTTCCGCCTGCCTCTGGCCAGCTCACTGCAGCAATAGGCTGGTTTGGGAGTCGGTATGTGGTTGCAGGGGCTGCTTAGTTGCTCAGACAGTGTGGTTGGAAGCCAAGAGACATCTGAGAGAGAGAGAGTGAGGGGGGTAATTGATAGCTGGAAGATATTGGATATTTGTATGTCTGCTCCACGGCACACAGGGAAATGTCAACACAGGAAAAACAGCTCTGTAACAGTCCTGTTGCTGTTGTACCAAACTCACTTCATACGATGTAAAATGTTACACGGAGTGGGCAGAGGAGGGAATTGGTTCCATGGCAGCTGCCAGGCACCCAACTGGAGCTATGCTGATTTCTACATCCTAATAATGGTCTCTTTTCTGCTCTCAGAGAAGATGCAATTAGACCAGTGAAGTCAATAATTCAGCTACGTCAGTGCTAGACCACTGCTTTGAACATTATTCCTGATTTATCGTAATTAAAAGCCTTAGGCCTGTGGAATCTCAGCATGGAGAAAGCCAACATATGTGTGAAGACATTCATATGTCAGGGTATCAGCTCCTCGAAGAAAAGTCAAAGTGATTATTCAGAGCAGGACGTCATCAACTCAGTCTGAGTCAGAGACATGGCAGGACAGGTTCAATGTGCAAACCGCACGGCAAGCACTTATCATGGAAATTGCTTTTGCTCAACTCCAATAATTTAATCTCTTCCTGGCTCAAATGGCTCATCCTTCCAGGAAGAGCTTGGAGATATCCAAGCAGGTGAGTGGGCTGCGTGATACCTGATTCCAGGGTAGGGACACAAGCGGCACAGCCACCTCTGGGTTCCTGGGAAGTAGTGGCTGATCCCTCCAGGAACCCAGAGCAAAGAGAATGATGGAGATGCTACAGGTCAGAGGGTCTGAAGCCCAGCACTTCACTTCTGGTGTGAAAGTGTCTGCAGCAATGCCTGAGTCTCTCATTAAAACAGAACAAACCATTTTAAAAGGGCACAGAAGAAAAGAGAAAATGGTGCAATTTTTGGCCCCAGCAGGCAGTCTCGTATCACAGGCTGCTGCTTTCAGCTGCTGGTCCAGCTCAGACACATCACTTTCTGTAACATTGCTCAACTGTGATTTGAATAAAGCACTAGATGGAAACAAGGCTGTGGTTTTTCTCTAGAAAGAGATTAAAAATTATGGCCTGGAGGAAGCTGCCAAAGAGCTGGAGATGGTAACAGCCTCGCCCCAATTAACTTTGTCCACAGAAAGTGGAGGACCATGTCCTGCCCTTCCTCTGGCTGCTGATGGGATTGTTTTGATGTCACTGCACGCCTCCTAAAAGCTCCCACAACAAGCTACAGAGCTTGCTGCTCACTTCTCTGTTTATTTCAGTATGCTTTGCCAAAGAAAAATCAGCAAAGAATTAATTAACAGCAATTATTTCTAGCAACAACAGAGCAGCCCTGCTCCAGAAGCCATGAAAACATCATCATGAGACCCCTGTGGCCCCAAAGCCTTTCTAAACAGGTGCAAAAATAAACAATTTTATAGCAGGCTATAAAAAGAGCCCAAGCCGGGTTGGAGAATGGCAGGAGAAAAGCCATTTCAGTGGCTGAGTCAGAACAGCCACCCAGGTGACTTTTGTGAAGGAGCTTTAATAAACAAACCAGCACTAACGGGAGTGAACAAACCAGCAGGACCAGGTTATTGCTGCAATAGAGGGTTTACTACACCCGTCACTCTGTTTTATTAGTGCTGCTGAAGTGATTTACTGTCTAAGTCAGTACAACCGATTAGAGCTGTGATCTAAAGGACAGCCAGCTCCACTTTCAGTGATAAACATCACCCCCCCTGCCTATTATTTGCTAAAATAAGCTGAAATAAAGCCATCAATCCAGACATCTCCATGCTCAAATGAGTCCTCCTAGCTGGCACCAACACACCTGCAAGTTTCCTGCCATGAATGCTGGAAAGATGGAGGTAGATGTTCCAGACATGGTCTCATTTTTCACTTACCTGGTTCTTTTTCCCCAGCCAGTGACCTCAGTGTCTCTGTTCCTTTGACCAGAACTCACACACCTCCTGTCACCAGAGCCCAGCAGTGACCTGGTTCCTGTGACATCTCTGTGCTGGCCATGCACACACACGTTGAGCATCTGCCCTCACACAGAGCTCAGGATGCATCTCCTGTTGGAGATATTCACCTCCATGCTGTGTCCTTGTGTGTGCCAGTGGACAGTCCCTCCTTCCCACCAGGCTCTGCAGCACAGTTTGGGGAGGGGGGGGAACTAAACCAAAACCCACACTCCACTCACCTGTACTATTCACACTGGTATCTGTGCACACAGACTGTTTACACCTGATCCATGGCATTGCCACTGCTCTCCTGTATGGATACTGCTCTGGGATTGGGCTGCATGGACACAGTGCACCTATACCTCTAGATCAGACAGAAATTTGAAAGCATAGAGAAGGGGGACAGACTTATGCTGCCTTAGCAACCACTCTGAGCAGGCACAGAGATGTGCCAAACAACAGGCACACCCTGGAGCGTGTGCTCTGTATGGGCTGAGCAGCAGCGACGGGTGGTGAGGATGAGGAGTGAAAGACATCCTGCTAAACCCAGGGGCTGGAGTCAGCACAGCATAACTCCCACCTCCACACTAAAGAGCAAAAGCCAAGGAAGGCAACCCTAGAATGCAAGCAGCCAGCCTCATTAAACCCCTGGGATTTCCTACTTGGTGCTTGTTCATGGGGCTGTGAAGGCACACTTATCAGTGGGGGGTTTTGATCCTGCCTCGTTCAGCATCCTGAGTTACCACCAATTTTCTCAGCACTGATCTGATCTGCAGCATCTCTGCAATCCTGAGTGGCAGCAGGATTTTTTCCCATTTGAGTCTGCCTGCCCAAAAACTGGCTTCCTCAGTGTGGTGAAATGCTTTTGACCATCCATCCACCCACCCATGCTACCTGGGGCTGCCAGTGCAACTCAGAGGGGAAAAGCCCTTGGCAGACTGGCAGCAGATGGCTGCAGTACACAGCATCACATCAAATCCTCAGGGTCATCCTGGTGTCCCAGATTCTGTAGTGCTATTGTTTCCTACCTTGTCCACTAAGGAGAGATTCAGTGCTTCCAAACCCTGCTGAAACTCAGAACATGGTTTAATAACAGAGAAATGTAAATTGAGCAAACAAAACTGGGCTTGACTCCCTCGCATAGCACCCCCTCCCATGTGGCTGCCTTCCCACGTGCTATCCTTGATTAGCAGCTCTGCAAGGAGAATCAGAACTGGGTGTTTGAGCAGGTTCTTGCTGAGCAGGGCTTGCTAGCAGTGAGAAACTCAAAATCCTCCAGAAATCAGAGCTGCCAACTCCTCGAAGGTTACTAAAATAGACAAAGGACTCAGTTGCCCAAAGGGGCTGCAGAAGCACTTCCTCTGCCTGCTTTTTAAACCTATCAAGGTGAAGGGAAAAGCCTGAATCATTCTGGGTAGTCTCCTTACCTTCCTCCCTGCTCTGCTTTTTGCAAGGGAACTTTCCACCACTGCTGCTGTCAAAGTTTGCCATAATTCATGAAGACCAGAACAGAAAAGCATCCACAGTACTGGGTGGTCTATGATATTGCTCATCACCAGGAAGTAGAACACACAGCCAGACAGACCCCGACTTCTCTCCCTCATCAGTAGGACCCTACCTCACTCTGCATGGGGGCTGGGAAAGGCTGCTCATGCAGGGGAAGTGGGGGACACGAAGGGTTGGACTCAGCCCACCAGATTTGATCAACTATCTTACACCCACAGAGGTAACTGTGGCCTTTGTGGGGCTGTATGGTGAATGCCAGGGTTGTCTGGGGTGTTTTTCATCCAGCCAAGCCCAGCAGGAATCAGCAAGCATAAGATTGATGCACCTGCTAATGCAAGTCCCAAGATCTCCTCAAATAATGAGAGAGCACAAGCATCAGCAGCTCTAAGAGGAGTCATAAAAATCTATCCCTACATCATCATCAGCCTCAGGAAACAAAAAATGCATCAAAGTCTATTAAGTGCCTTGCACACATGCATTGGACTTCTAGGTGACTTTCTATGAAGCTTCTATTTTGAGCAGTGATCAATTATGCATTTCAAGCCATATGGCATCTTCATTCCAGAAGGAAGGCATTTTGTCTTGAAATCTGTAAGCTAGAAAATCTGCTGCATCCTGAAAAAAATGCAACATTGCCAGTTATTCACAGAAGCAGAATCATTAAGGTTAAAAAAAAAAAAAAAAGGAGAACCAGGATAAGATTAATCAGACATCCAATTTTCATTGAAATACCCTGAAAGGGGAATAAACCCTTGCATGTGCACTTCCAAGTAGTCTTTTTTTAGTTAATCCAAGTCAGAGCTTTGATTTTTGTGGGAAACCCAATACATTACACAACATTCCCAATTTAGCAGAAGGATCTCTTTCAGAATGGATCTCCTCCAGGCACAAAAGCAACCAAGTCCTCTGGGGTCATTGGATATGCTACCACATATCCTGCATTCTAGCAGAAACATCATTTCCATCCCAGGAATTATGGATGAAAAATGTAGAAGAATACTGCTCTCCAGTGGAACCAGAACACCCAAGACACTTTGAGAGCCTTCAGCAACAAGTGGTGCTACAGACACTTTTTGCATGGGAGCAGGCTGCTCCTTCTCCGAGTCTCACACGACCCACATTTTGTTCCAGAGACTCAATGAAAATGGTGTTGCCTCTCAGCCCTCTCCAGGCTTCCTTGGAGTGAGACAATGAGGTGAAATTTAAGAGGTGCTTTAACCCTAGTTCCTTGTCACTCACTGTTAGCATGGGTTAAACCAAAACCATAAAAGCAGCAATAAGGGAAAGCCGTTTTTATTGCTGCCCTAAAGGGCAACTAATCATCTGCAAGGGCCAGCAACTCCATGGCCTCCAAAAGAAACCAAGTGGCTGACCACTGATCCCAAGTTCAATGCCCAGCCACAAGGAATTCCTTGGATTTGAAGCAGGCAGGACAAACTGGAGAGGCGGCTTTGGAAAAGGACCAAGCGTGAAGGGCAGCAACTACACCCACTGCCTGCCTCTGACTGTGCACAACCCCAAACATTCCCTTCACCAGTGCTGACAGATGCAACCCTTCTGCTAGGCCAGGTATGCCATTCCAGGTGGCAGATGCAGCAACAATCCCTCCTTAGCACAGAGGCACGGGCTCATTGTGCTCCCACAGAGGACTTTGAACCATGGCCCACTTCCAGAGCAAGTACACGAGGCTCTCTTTGTGTGGGATTTTCTGTGAGAGCACACCCAGAACTTTGGAAATGTTTATTAAACCCTTTCTTCCTTGTTCTGCAGGTCACTGCAGTTGTTTGGAGAGATACACCTAGAGCTCAAGGTCTCCCAGGAAGACATAATGACGGCTGGCTAGTAGCAATGTTCTCTCTGTAAATAACTGCCATGACCAAGGTTAAGCTCTTTGTGGTTGAGTGGATTTTAATATGAGCAAAGAAAGGGGGAATGTGTGGGCAAGGCTCTCCCCAGTGCCAACAGCAAAGCTCTGCTGATCCCGAGTCCTCCGGGGACTCCCTGGGAGTGATCCCAAGCAGCAGAGTGCCTCGTTAGGGTGCAAACGAGGCTTTGCTGAAGAAAAACTACAGAAAAGACAATTACAGCCCCCTCACTTATTGATTTCTATTGCTGTGGTAACAGCTTAAATAGATCTTCACTCCCAACACAGTCACCACTTCCTCCTGCTTCAGGCTATCCCTTCCACACCTGCACATCCAGGCTGGCAGCCTGTACATCAATCCCAGCCGAACCTCATTTCCCAGCCATTCGCCTGTCTCCAGCTCACAGGATCTGTCAGCAGGTGGAGCTTCACGGCAGCTCAGGCAGCACCTGGCAGGCTTCTCACATGAAGATTAATGCACTTGCGTGGGACCACTCCCGCAGCAGAGCAGCTCATCAATTCCAAAGAGCTCCACAAAGAAATCAGTGCCCCTGACAAACTGCCTCCCCTGTAGCACACACACCTCAGCTCAGCCTTTCCAGAATACAGATTTTTCCCAGCCTGGTGGCAGGCTTCTGGAGAGCTTCCTCCTTGGCATGGGCACAGGAAAGATGGCTGTGAACTTACAGCTTTCCTTTGGCTTTTACACTGCTGTCATTTTAAAGGAGCACAAAACTGGATACCACAAGCAAAGCTAAAATAAAAAAGGTTTTAAATTAAACATTAATTAATGATCTGTATGTTGACCAGGAGTTAATTGAGGAGCATTCTCCCAGGTGACTCTGGTGTTGTAGGGACTTGTGCCATAGAGCAAGCTGGGAAAACTTTGACCCAGGTTTGGTATTGATTAATGGCTTATTTTCCCACCACTTCTCAGTTGCATTAGGTCTCAATGTCTGATGTCCCTCACCAGCTCTGAGCTTACCTTAGAGCTCCACTAAACATATTCTCTCCTCCAGCTGCTTACAGGAAATATGTGCCTCTGCCAGCTCCTTGAATTTTCAACTATCCATTCCCAGCTCTCTTCCTGCCCTGGCATTAGGGGACAATGCTGGGAAGCAGGATTAAATGTGCCTATAGATCTGGACAGGATGACAGTGTGATCTTTGGGCCACTGAAAGGTGCAAACCTCTCACCCTGTGGTCCCTGTTAGGGGGGGGCAACCATTCAACACTTCAAAAACTTCACCCCTTTTACTCTAGAACAACTCAGAGGACAGAGCTGGTATCAATGTCTCAAAAAAAGGCATGAAGGAACTGTTTGGACAAATGAGAGAGCAGAGCAAAACCCAAAAAATGAAACCACCACTGATAAAACAGCCCAGATTACTCCCCCACCCTTGGTGGGTTCTTTCATACACCTACCAGGAATTCACTTCACCTTACAATATTCAAGGAGCACAGAAGCATGAAATTTGATTTCTTTCTTCTGAAGATGCTAGAGATTATTTTAATTCTAACTTGGTATCACTGAAAGAAAGCTCCTGTTCAGTGGTTTAATATAAAGTCTTTTAATATCTATTGCAGCAATACAATCTCTGCTTTCTTTTCTATGAATGTACTAATCTCAGCAAAGGATATAATTTGAACAGCAGAATGAAGTAGAATAAAAATATGCAGCAGCAGGCAAATGTTCTTTTCAAACAGGAACCTGCTCTGAGCTGTGTGCACTCTGTTCCATCAGATTAGACCTGAGCAACAATTTAAATCTCAGTTCCAATGATCAATATGAAGAGCAGAAAATGTTCTTTCACCCCTTCCTGGAGCTCAGTATGAGCAGATGCACAGTGGAGAGAAGCAGAAGCAAAAGCAGACAGCAGGGAAGGGGAGATACATCAGAGAGGGCAGAAAATAAAGAGGGAAGTGTTGGAGAATTACCTTGGCAAACAGAGTGTGTATCACTGTCTGCAGGCCCTAAAGTATAATGTTCAAGAGCCAGATACACCGAGAAATGAGTCACTGGGTTAAAACCAAAAACAGACCAAAAGATGAAGCAGGAGTGACAGGGCACAAAATACAGTAGGAAATATATCCAGAGGATCTACAAATTACCTCTTGAAACACATTTCTAAGGGGCTAACAGGCCAAATTATTTCTGCTTGAACTCAACATCAATTAAGAAAGACTCCCTTGCATTAGTACATGTAAGAGAAATACCACTGGCTCTGGTAATTGATGGTTAAATTACACAACTTACCAGGGATCTTAAATACATACTCAGAGCTGGTTGCTCACCTGCTGCATGGCCTTCTCAATGTATGGGCTGCAGCCACATGTTTTGGAAAGAAACACTGGATTTCTTAGACAGCTAACTCGTGATCTACCCTGATTTTTAATATAAAACATTTGATTACAAAAGAATAAAATTGTCCAAACACTATGTATTATGTGTATTTTGTAACTTAGAGCACAAATAAATACCATTTCTGTCTTCACACTGATTTCACCATAAAGATATTAAATCCCCAAAACATATGGCAGCTCTATTTGGATAAATGAATGTATTCAGAATGAAAGATTCCCAGTTAAATGATGAAGTCAGGTGAACACTGCTAGCAAGGTACATAAAAGCAGTCACTACCTGATTGGTGTCTGGAACTAATCTGACAAGGATGGAAGATTTTAAGACTGAAAAAAGCTCACCCCAAGTACCCCCACAGTGCCCAAATGTCTTCCACAGCAGGGTGAGAAGATCAGCCCAAAGATGGGCACTAACACCAGTATTTAATGAAAAGTAATTTGCAAGTACCACAACAGCTTTATTTCCACCTAACAAGTAACTGCTGTGAGCATATGAGTACTGCCCACATAAGACTAATCAGTAGTTCAAGACCTACACAATAAAGGGTTGTTTGGTTTAGGATTTTTTCCTTTTAGAATAAGACTTCACTGTTCTTACAGGGACATGGAGAACACTTCAGGCAATAACTGTTTTCCCTCTAGAGAAATTAAAAGAAAGAGGTCAAGAAATACTTGAGCAAAGCAGACAAAGGCAGTACTTTTGCTCATTTAAAAAAAAAATATTTTAGGAAAATTAAACTTCAGAAAAAAGGTTCCTTCAGGAAATACTTCCTATCGCAGTATGAACAGAACGTACAATATGTACTACATTTAGAGTTATGCTTTCCACGCATGAGGAGCAAAGTAGTCTGTCTTCATCACAACTTTTCAGGCTTTTCTTCTGATTTCTCATTTATCAGGTCTTTAAATCCCAGTTTTTCCAGTGGTTCATTAGCCATAAGCTGCCTAAGTTGGAAGAAAACAACAAGCATTTTAGAGAACACAGTCTACAACCAAGAGAACAGCAGCATTCTCGATTTCATTTAGTATTATTTACCTTAAATAAATCCAAGACATATATATAGACTTTAGTTTGGCAAGACTTCAGAAATTTCAGGTTTTGGAAAGCAACATTCAGGGATTAATTTTTTTTCCTCCTCAACAGTAGTTTTCCAAATAAACGTGTTGTTTCCTGATTTTAAATACTGAGCAAAAGTTTCCTCAAATTTCCTGGTTATCTTTAACAGGCTGCATAAGAGCTCTCTAAAATTCTACCTGGCCATTTGTCACAGTGAATTACCATTTTTAAGTGAATGTGATTTAGAACAGCATTGGTGGTGCCACTAAACTTTGCTGCAGAGACTTTCAAATTGGTTTTTGATTTGCAGCCTTCCTTGCCACCAGCCCATGCAGTGTGTTTTCCTTAAATACAGGGAAATCCGTGCATTTCTCAAAGTGCCCTTCACTTTACAGGAACGGAAACATCCCTGGAAACCCAAACACCAACACTTTTTTTCACTTGAACTGAGGAACAAGTTAAACTTTAAACTTGCCTGCTTGAAGTTCTAAGGGGCTAAGAGGCCAAATTACTTCCTCTTGAACTCAGCATTGATTAAGACTCGATTACATTAATATATGCAGGAGAAATACCACTGGCTCTGATAATTCGTGGTTAAGTTATACAAACACCTATTGGGGGGCTTAATGGCACACTCAGAGCTCAGGTGTTGGGGGGCACAGGGGGTGGGCAG
>VXBX01002361.1:640604-660851 GCA_013400415.1 Scytalopus superciliaris | reverse complement strand
GGCAGGACAGGGGGGTTTTGGAGGGCACACTCACCTGTCCATGCGGCACTCCAGGTAGGCCATGGCCCGCTGCCGGCAGGCCGCGCTCTCGTAGCCGCTGTGGCGGAGACACTCCATGAACTGCTCCTTGAAGGCGCTGCACTCCCCTGCAACACACACCGAGGGGTCCCGCCACCCACCGGGGCACCGGGAGGGGCAAAGGGCCAGAGGGAGGGAGGCTGGGCCGCAGCTGGGCCGCCCGGCCGCGTTACCGCACCCAAGTGATCCAGCGGGAAGGCGCCCTTGTCCGGCGGCCGCGGCGTGAAGGTCTTGCTGCTGAAGTTCATGGCGGTGGACATGTCGGCGGCGGTAGGGGCGGTGGGCACGGGCTGTGGCCCTATCCCTGTGTGTCCCTGTGTGTCTCCCTGTCCCTGTCCCCCTGTCCGTGTCCCTGTCCCGGTCCGTCCCGCCGCCAGGGGGAGCCACGCGCCGAGCGCATCGCCCGCGCACGTGATCGGGGCGGAGCCGCCCCGCATCCGCATCGCTATGGCAACCGCGGCGATGCGCAGGTCACCATGGAGACGGGGATGCCGCCGCCGCCCGCCATGTGGGGCCGTCCCCGTCCGTCCCCGCAGCCAGGGAGGCATCGCCCTCTGCGAAATAAACCGAGTCCTCCGCGTTACAACCCACGTTGTTTTCCTCATTGCCCTCTGAACGCCCCGAGTGGTTCTTGGGGCTGTCCTGGAGTTGCACTTTGATGATCCTTGTGGGTCCCTTCCAACGCAGGGCGTTCCGTGATTCTGTGCGCGGGTGGGCGAGAGTGATGGTTGCAGGAAGAACAGTCTGTCCTTGGTGTTTGTGCCCTTGGAAATGGAGAGGGAAAGAGCCAGTCTTGGAGGCTGATGTCAGCAAATCCCTTCATACAGGATCCCGCCTTAGTGAGCCTCCCATTTCTATCCGGGCTGCTCCTTCCCCTCCGCTACGAAGAACAGGTTCCTCCCCTGGCAGTGCTGAGAGCACTGGGCCGTAACTCGAAGGAGATGTGCCGGGATCCAGCTCTGGCTGGTGTGACCCCAGAGCCCCGGGGATGGCACTCGCAGGGAGGCAGCGCCGACATCCCTGGGAAACACAGCGGGGTTTTGGAGGAGCCATGCCCGTCCCCTGCAGGGACATGAGCTCTGCCTTCAGCTGCAGTGGCGTGATTGTTCATCCCTCCTGAGTGCTCGTGGTTTAACGCCGTGATGGACAGCACCAAGTTATTTAATTGCTGCTGCCAGCGATGGGTGAGCAGGAGGGTTCCCATCACACAGCATGAACGCCGAAGATGCCAGTGAAACCAAGCACTTGTTGGCAGATGTTTGGAAAACAGTGAATTTCCAGATCCTCAGGATGGATGACCAAGAAAAACACCCCTATAGCCTGCAGGTTTACAGCACACTCTGCAGATCCATAATTCCCTCCTGAAAGGAGAATGAGAAATGTCCTTAATTTCACCTACCTGAGTGTTAACAGTGGATTACACTGGTATTTCTTCTTTGCTCGTAGCTGCAATTGGTTTAAGACTGTCTTCCATCTGTTTTAAGTTGATTTTCTTTTAATTAAATGACTGAGCTAAATAGAAAGACTTGGAGGCTGGGAAAAAAAGATAGCTTCAATTTTTAAGGACAGCCATTATGGAAATATTACCTGCAGCCCTGTTTAAAGTGTGTTTTGTTTATACTTTGATTGCTTTCTTATTACAAGATTGAAATTCTAAATGGAAAATTACACCATGTTCTATTACATAAGCAACTGGTTAAAACAGCCTGAAATACAGTTTTATTATTAGTTTTTTAGTGCTATGAACAATAGATGGTTTTTATTATTCAGCAAATGGCATTTTTCCACTTGACTTCATTAGAACACTTACCAGTAAAAAGGAGATACTCCTCTTTCATAAATACATGCAGCAAACTGTCTCCCAGTCTCAGAGGGCTGAGCAGCAGAGAAGCAGATTTGGTTCATCTGGAGAACTTTAACTGAAGTGTCAAGGCACTTGATTTTAGCAAACTGCCCAAATTCTGTTCCCTACTTCCTGGCACAGTGGTTGACTTATTGATTCCCCATGTGATGAAGGAAGAAGTCAAAGGAAAAAGATGTGCAGGAATCCCACACAGAATTACTCCCAGAAAGACAGTGACAATCCATTCCAGTTCTGTTTAATCTTTATCAACAATCCGGATGAGGGGATTGGGTGCATTATTTTATTATATCCAAATATTTTTGTTACCTATTCTTTAAGTGGTTTTGGAATCTTGAGTTTTGTAGTTATCCACATTCGGGTCAGATATAGTAGCAGGTTTGTTTGGTTGTGATTACTTAATGTTTTTATTGCAAATGCCAGTTGTATCTTCTAGAGTTTCCTTTAAAGGTACCTGTTGTCATACAACCTAATACATGTGCTTTATTTAGGATGCATTTTTCTCAAGGAGATCAAATGAAACCCCCATTAGATAATCAATGTGAAAAAAAAAAAAAAAAATCTCATTTGCAGATTAAACCAACCAGTTCCAAAGAAATTTAAAAAAATCAGAGCCACAAAGGGCAGTGCCATAAACAGAGACTTAAATGCTTTCCCCATATTATCTTTCAAAGAAGTGAGAGACTCTGACAGCAGCAGGAAAATCTGAAATAACTTCTTTACTAAAAATGTGCCCATCGTACAAGAGAGATTCCAAAACTTAGAAGGCTCAAATTAGAAAGCTTCCCGAACTAGGGAAAATCTTTCAAGGTACACAGCTTGATAGATTTAAAAAAAAAAATAAATCCTTTGCTTGAATCAGAGCTGTTAGTCATTAATTATGGACTACAGAGTAATTAGCTATGGACTGGAGTAACATTTAAAAACTGTTTGCTCTGTTACAGTGTTGTCAGATAGTGCTTAAAACTTATCCCACTACTGGTGGGAGTTGTACAAATGTGTCTTCAGAAGGAGTTACTACACACTTACCATTACTTGTCAGAAGCACCAAACTGAGTAATACTTCAGAGAAGAACCTGTAGTCTTTTTTATGGGCAGTCTGTGACTTCCATTATTTTCTCTCTTGCACCACACTGCACCTTTTAAGAGTCTGCAGATTCAAATTATCAGGTAGTTAATTTGAAAATAATTTTTTGACAAGCTATGAAAGGCTTTGAGTAAAGTAGTAGGGGATTTTGTAGCTTGACTTGGGATAGCTGTAAGAAATTAATGAGATGAACAAGACCAAGCACATTCAGATGCTGGAATTTGTGCCCTTGAGACTGCTGTTCCCAGCCCAGGCACAGAACACACCTCAGAGAAACATCCTTCCAGGATCACTCATTCCTACACCTCACCCTCGCACGGCGAGCAAGCCGCCAGCTCTTACATAAGGTCTCTTGCTACATCACTGCCACAGGCTGTTGTAAACCATTTTTCTCCCTTTTAATTCAGGTTCCTAGACAAGCAAAAATGCAGAATATTGCCAGAATAGTCTGGGGAACGGGGATTTCTGTTGTGGATGATTAATGAAATATTATTGTTTTGCACTTACAGGGAAATCATAGTTTCATGCCATTGAGGTCAGTGCCTTAAAATGTTATCTGCTCTACAAAGATGTATAGAGTGATAGCTCATTTTCTGTTATTACTGAGCCAAAGCCTCATCAGGTTAGGGAGGAACACTGTAGAAATAGTAACAGTGCCCTGAGAGGCAAAGCAAACCTTTATCTTACATTGCTAGTTGCAATTCTCTATATCTAAATCCACATCTTGACCTGCTTCAAGACGGGGCCCAAAAGCAAGATGCTGGTCCCCTGGCTCTGTAGATACCTACCAACTAATCACCCTCCATGATATGCCCCAATTCCTCTTGGATTAATACATTTTCTGTAATACTTCATTGAGGCAGACTGAAGCCAGAGACCCAGAACAAAAAATCCTTGGATCTATGACAAGGCATTTGATTTGATCAGTAGCATTTTGAAAATCAACTCTTCATAACTGAACCTTCTCAATACTGACTTGTCAGGTCAGGCTGCCATGACCTGTTGATGTAAAATGTGGGATCTGGAAGATCATGGTTCTGGCTGTGGTCACAAGGGATTTTACTGCAAATATTTTTGTAGATACACTTGTTAAAAAGCACATTATCAGCACCAAACCCCAGGATGTCCCATGTATTTTCTCACTGAATGAGACTCATGAAGGAATGGCATCTATTCAGTACAATAAGAAGGCTTTTAAAAGCATTGAAGTTCCCAAGAATGGTAAATCTTTAACAGGAGTGGGAAATACAGTCACCTCAGGCTCTGCACAGGGACATGCAAGAATCCCGTGCACAGGAGTATTTTTTAGTTTTTTTGCAGTGAAATAATGATTTTTTTAAAATATTTTTTTCAGGAGTTCCTAAAGTAGATTGCAACACGCTCTGTTTTCACAGAGAAGAGAAAATAAGTTAACAATGTTATTTGTATAAAAATGAGCATAGTGAACAGTTGAGATACTGATCACTACCCTGTAGTGGTCCTGTAGAAATACAGATTTGCAGGGTGGGAAGAAGTGGGTGTAATCCAATAAAGCAATGCAATAATGATGAAAAATTGAACGAGGTCAAAGTCGGGAAGCTTTTGATTTTTTTTTGCAGTGGCATTTATCAAAGCAAGTAAAATCCATTAGCAAGGAGCAGCCTGAGTTTTAACACATCTGGGTCTTTAAAAATGTTAATGTTTAATAGGGTGTGCTCAGGCTTTATATATCCCTGATAACAATGCATGGGCTGATAGGCATCTCCAGAGGCTGTAAATCAGTGGCAGAGCCTTGCAAGGCACACAAGCACTTGGTGTTCACTCTCATGGTTTATTATGTTATCAGCAGTCATTGACTGAATTATGGCCTTATAACAACTCTTTCCCTGCATTATCCTACGGTTACTGTAGCATGGCTAACCTGTGTCCCATTAGAAGATGATATGACCTTCTCCAGATGAGCACACAGAAGTTACTGTGGCTGTTTAATGTACAGGCTCATTTTCTAGGAGGAACAAAGTCTGCTTACCTTAAGATAGTATCTCTTTTGGCTTGGGCTGGTAGAAAGACAAAGACATGAGCAGGGAGCAATGTTTTCTCCCCACTCCTGTGTGGGATGCCTCACCTGCAAGCCAGCACCTCAGTTGTAGGCTGTGTTCAGAATTGCATACCAAGCCAAGGTATGTGAGGAAGAAGTGGAGGTGAGGACATCAGACTGGCTGCATTTTAAAGCTGCATTCATTCCCTCCTGTTGAAGAGCTCCTCCATTATTTCCCACAGTGCATGCACCAGGCCAGCAGGTTGCAGGTCCATGGGCTCACTAGCTGGGAAAGGGCTCATTGAAATCTATATCATCACCAGGTACAGCCTGAAGCTTGAAACAGATTGGAAGCCCTTGAGAAGGTGCTCTGGCTTGCTATGGCAGCAGCCAGCTCCATTCCAACAGAGCTATATCTAAACAGAAACTACAGATTTCCTCTACTGGTACCAAACAGGCCCCATGTAGGGGTTTTTCCTCCCTCTTACTGTATATTATGTCAGGAGTCCCTGTGGTCATACCATTTGCTCAGATAAAAATCTGATATTCTTGGAAATGTCTGGGAGAGGAAGATTCAGAAAAAGACCTCATAGTTGTGCAGCAAATCTTGAGACTGATACGACCATCCATTGCCTTCTTTTCTTTGCCCACCCTGCCTAGTTCTCTTCTGCTCAGGAAAGTTCCCCCTTGTGAAAAACTCCATGCCTGATAACAGGCTTTGGAGAGCAGGCAGATGTGCAGGCACCTTTTTCATGTCAATCTAGTTAGAGTTTATTGATTCCCCTTGCCTTCGGCTAATGTACTTTTATTATTATTAATAAATAATCATCATTTTCCCATCAGTGGAGCCTGCACCCGGGAGCCTTGGAGAATTCTAGAGAAAGTATTATTAAAACCAAAGATTTCTAAAGGGTTGAACAGAAGCACAGCCCAGTAATCTGACAGAATCTGCAACCAGGGAGCAAAATATCCCCACTTGAGAACATGTGATGGAGCATCAAATCGGCTCCTTCCCCCAGAGCCACCATTTCAAGCAGTGGCCTCCTGTTCATGATCACTTCAGCTTTGCTGTCATCCCCCCAGGATGCAAAGGGTGTAGGTGGCTCTTGGGGAGCTGTCGCCCGCCCAGGCACGCGGGTTCTTGCATGGCCCATGACTCAGTGCACCTGGAGGGCCAAAACTGCTAAACTGCTGCCGTGTGTTCCTCCCAGCTGCCACCCCCTCTGCACAGCTGCCCAGGCAGCCTCCAGCCTCCATCCTCTGCCTGGCCAGCTGCACTCTGATCCTGGCTCCTCCCAGGTTACAAAGGTTCAGGATCTCTTTCCCAATCTAGGCAGAAGGATTGCCTGGAGGGGACGGTTTCTCCTAGAGGATTGCATGCATCTGCTCATAAACAAAAAGAGTCATCACCAAACACAGAGCCAGACATGGACACCCAGTCCTCTGGACAGTAAACTGCAGAATAGTGACTGAAGTGGTTTCAGGGGCTGTTTGGGATTGCTGGTAGAGGATTTTTGGGACAAAGATTAACAACAATGAAATGATAGTGAAAACACTGTTGCTCAAGGAGGTGGCAGGAAAGCAAAGAGAATCAGAGCTGTCACCTGTAAATAGATCTACTCCCATCAGCAATCCTGAATTAGCACTTCTTCATGCAACCACCATTCCAATTTTTCCATGGTTAGTCTTGTCTTCCCTGAGGGCTTGCTTGCCAGCAGCACCCTGTGCCATGTGTTATTATTGTGGACTGTCCCTCCTGTGTCCTGCTTCCTCCATTGCGTCACCAGTGGTCCAGCTGAGTCCTGTGACCTGGCACCATGACAGCAATCCAGCACGAGTCCTGTCCCTGAGTTTTGCCCCTGAAATCAGGTAGATAACAACACGCCCATAACACAAATTTTCACTGGAAAACAAACACCCTGTCCCAGTGTTATAGATGAAATAGGAGCTCCAGATTACGATAATCCGTGGGTCAGAATAAAATAGGGTGTTTTATTTGTCAGGATAATGAAGTACATCAGGTCTAAATGCATGTAAACAAGACCACAGAGTCCTTTTCTCTGTGTAGAGCCAGTTCTGCAGAAGGTGCATTGAGGCAGTGACAGCAGGGCTATAAAGGGGCCCCAAGACTCATGCCCACACCTGAATGCAGCCATGGCCATGCAGAGCTTCCTGCAGTACGTGGGCTCCAGCTCCCTGCTGGGTTTGGCAGCAGGGCTCTTTGCTCTCCTCTACTTTCTCACCAGCTCAAAGAAGCCACGTTGCAGTTTGCCTCCTGGGCCACGACCTCTTCCTCTCATCGGAAACTTGAATGTGGTGGACCTGAAAAAGCCGTTCGAGTCACTGACAGAGGTAGGAGAAGGGTGAGCAGGGAGGGGGAAAACGTGCAGTTCCTGAAGTGAGAAATGCAACTAGAGAAATGGAGATGTGGCTGTGTTTGCTTTCTGTGGGGGGCAGAAATGAGATATCTGCATATAGGCAGACTGGCAGAATGGCTTTACCTTCAGAGTGTACACACACATACATGTATTTATATATATAAATATAATACACACACTCCTTCTTTTATACACACTGCAGTGTAGATCTCCAACCCTTGCAATATGCTCCATATTGTTGGTGTTTCAAGCCCTTCAGAGGCTGCATGGTATGAAAGAGCAACCATTTTTGGCAGTATTGGGGGATTTTGTAAATGTCATACGATAGCACCAGAATAATTTCCTATAACCTACCTAGCAGCTTTCTTTAGGCTTTCAGGCCTTCCACATGCAATACTTCTGTTGCTGAGTAAAACCAGATGGTGGATGCCAAGAAGCACTAATGCAAAGAAATGGCTAAAGGATGCCTTGGAGGCAGCTGTGATTCCCTGCCCCTGGCTCTGCCACACACTCTGTGAGTTGCCAGGGATGAAAGAACCAGTGTTAATATTATCTCCCAAGCCGTCAAACCACCGTTTGATGAAAACAAATTCAATTTGTCTGCTGTAATAACAGGAGCTGCTTCTAATCTGAAATTCAATTTGTGGAATGTATCTAATGCATAGCAAATGGTAACCCAGGCACATCAGAAACAAGAAGACATTTGGAGCTGGTGGCTTGAAGTGTGTTTAAATGAAGTCTAAAATACCATGTGAATTATTAGCTTGTCAAAGCCACCTTTCTATGTAACAGATGATCCATATTTAATTTGCTATAAAAGCCCAGTGCTCCTGTGACATTATCTACAAGAACATGCTTCCTAGCTGCATTCAAGTTTCTGGTGGCCAGCAAATAATTCTGCAATGACTGCAACACTACGCACCTTGCCATAATTAGAGACAAGTGCTATCCTGAAAGAAAGAGTTATTGTCTGGCTTTGTTTTTGCAGTGTTTGTGGCTTCAGCCTCAAAGGTGTGTGCACGCCTGCTTGCCTCAGGTCAACAGCATTACAATAAACAGGCCTGCCTGCCACAGCATTCTCCAACCAGCCTCCCAGCGTGGTATTGCTGCACTGGCCTGTTACTACAGAACACCACAGGAATGCAATGGCATTTTATTGACTCCTCTGATAGGAGCAGTGATAGCAGACACCTTGTTGTGCAAACAGGGTGCAAGTTGAGATGCTGGCAATCGATAGCTATTGCTCATTACTTGAATTACAGCAGCACCTGGAGACTTCAGGCAGGGCTAGGAGGCTCCTTTTGTTCTAAAAACCACCTAGGGTGGCTAGCACTGGTGTTTTAGTCCAGATCTGGTTTTGAATGAACATATTTATTCACCTTGACAGCTCTCCCAGGTATATGGCAACGTCTTCACTGTGCATTTTGGACCCAGGAAAGTCGTGGTACTGTCTGGATATGAAACCATCAAGGATGCCTTTTTAAATCATGCTGAAGAATTTGGAGAGAGGGCAGAAATACCCATATTTAGGAAAATGACACAAGGAAATGGTAACTGACCTTTTGCTTGGATAGGTTTTGCAGTTTGTTCAGTATATAGCAGAGGGTATTGTCCTCTTACAGACCACTTTTTGTGACCTGTAAGAGATACCAGGGTGTAAGAAAGCCTTACAAATGTTTATGAATGACAGGTAACATAGGACATTACATTCTTATTTTAGGCATAGCATTCAGCCATGGAGAGCTGTGGAAAACTATGAGAAGATTTACCTTGTCCACACTGCGAGATTTTGGAATGGGAAGGAGAACCCTTGAGGTCCGAATCCTCGAGGAAGTAAATTCCCTTATCAAATATTTTGAATCCTACCATGGTGAGTGTCAAGTCTTTCATCCAGAGACAGAAAACAGGTCTAGCAGAACAATAAAAATTAATGAAAGTTTAACTCTGAGCAAATGGTATCTTGTGGTTAAAGTTCAGCATACGCTGCAGTAGGTTATTGAACCGAGGCCTTAAAACACTGAAACTGAATTCCCTGCTATGGATTCTGGGTGGGGAATGAGTTATCTTTGGGAGGTTAGGACTACATTTCCATAGGAAAGCAGACTGAAAAAAGCACAATCACATTGTCATTTGCTTTCATTGCTTGAAACACAGGGAAACCATTTGATACGAAAATGATACTCAACAATGCCGTATCCAATGTCATCTGCTCTATACTGTTCGGAGAGAGGTTTGAATATGATGATCCTGTATTTCTAACTTTGCTGAAGCTGATAAATCAAAATACTAAGCTGTTGGGCTCCCCTATGGTGCTGGTAAGAATTCGGTTTTGTGTTTTAACTTTTAGATTTTGGGGGGATATCAGATTGTCCATGTTTGTTTTCCTGGCCTCCCACATCTTGTTTCTTGAGAACATTATCAGTCAGCCAGCCTATACATCTGTGGTTCTGTATTTGCAACACACAGATTTCCAGGGCCCTGCACTTAGTCTGTGAAGCTTATTAGTAAAAGAAAAAAAACCAAAACCAGTCTTCACAAAAGGAACAATTTCACCCTCTCTGAAGAGCAGAAGCACAATGTCAAACCTGCCTCCTTGTATTACACATTCAGTAGCTTCATTCTGCTTTCCCTAGAACCAAGTTTGACAAACTTTTTATTTTGGCCACTGAAATTCAGCCTTAGCAAACTAACATCTGATATAAGCCCCTTCCTTCCTGACACAAACCTTCTGCTTTGACCACCAGCAGAATGAGTGGCACTGAGGTCTGACTGTAACCCCAGCCTGGCTAAGCCCAAAAACACCACCTGTGCACAGGTCAGAGCAACACTATGGAGGTGGTCAGTTCAAGTCCTTTCTGTTGCCATAGGATGTGACACACCTGAGCACTTTTCCTGGAATAAGTATAATGCTCACATCCCCACCTCTCATATCGGAAACCCTCTGTCGACCACCCACACAGCTAGAAGCCCTGAAAGATTAAACAGGTCAATCTCCCAAAAGTCATGGCAAGGACTCACACAGAGGTAAAGCAGAACATTCTGTTTCTGCAGGAATCCAGAGCTGCTTGGACTGTACAAGTGATCATGGGGGAATTACAGCCTGAATTGTCAGGGCATAGGACAAAGGACCAGCAGTGTGATTTGAAATATCAATATGTGTTCAAAATATCAATTAACAGTAAGAATTCTCTTGCTCCACAGTTATATAATTTCTACCCATCTCTTGGATTTCTCTCTGGAGCTTCCAAGACTGTGCTACAAAATGTCAGCGAACTGAACGCTTTTTTCCAGAAGCTCTTCCAGGAACACAGAAAGGAGCTTAATGAAAACGACTTAACAGGCTTTGTTGATGCCTTTCTGGTAAAGCAACAAAAGGTACTTGAAAGCTGAGTCTCAGAGTCTTTATGGTCCCTTGGCTCTAACTTATTCTTAGGACTGGCCATCTGTCAGGGACTGGGAGTGCATGGAAACAGAAGAACTGCAGTGAGCAGGATGTATCAAAGCTTATACTCACAGTGAGCTGTGCTGGACTCGCTCCATGGCTCCACTGAAAGTGCTGGTTAGAGGGATCTAGTTGTTGAGATGTCCCACATAGGTGAAGTAAGTTACCACTCAGCACATGTAAGGAGGAGATGATCCCAAACCTTCCTGCAAAAATGGTACACTGATAAACAGCATTGCAGTAAATAAATTTCAACTATTCTAATATCTAGACCTGGGTATTGGCCATATGCTTGGGACCAGACAAATTCCATGCACCATAGACCTTACTGCTGAAATACTAAATGTTTGGTTTTTCAGCACCTTTAGAGTCACAGAAAGCTAAAGTGCAGATAAAAATGGTGGCAACACAGTCACATATAGGTATCACTTGCTGTAGAACTTATGGCCATTACCTGTATGTTTTGAAGGAGTCAAAGAAACCCCACACTATGTTCGACAATAAAAACCTGCTGTTTTCAACCCTGGACCTCTTTACTGCTGGGACAGAAACTACATCTACAACTGTGCGCTGGGGGCTCCTTCTGATGATGAAGTACCCAGAAATTCAGAGTAAGGCTGATGTGTCTCTTGTACAATATACAGTTGCATGTTTGAGGCTTTGGTTGTGGAAGGGAGTGGAACCCATTCAGTGTTGCCTGGAGTAATTATTCCGAGTGCTCTGAGAGAGATAACAACACTGACTTTACAAAGGAATTTTTTTCAGCTGGATTGCAATAAACCAGCCAAGTGGGAGAGGCTAAGGGGCAGTCTACAGTTACAGTAAAGCTCCCCCATTGTTATTCACCTGCAGGCTATGGACTTACGTCACTAAAGGTCTCCTCAGGAGCTGATTCTGATCTGGTTTCTGTTGGAGGTTAAGGGGTAACGAAGGTGTGTAGTCAGAATCAGACATAGGGTGGACTGCAGTGACTATTCAAGCTCCCTTGGGTCAACAACACCTGAAAGAGCCATACCATGCCCTGACTTACCCACTTCTGCTCTTCCCAGATACTCACAGTTTTCCCTTTTCTTCTTCTTTGCCAAACTGGAAGCTATTTCAGTTACAAGGTAAGATTGTTATCAGCTTCTTAATCCTTTCCTCCCTCCAAGGAAAGATTCAGGAAGAAATGAACCGTGTCATTGAACCAGGAGAGCTGCCTAAGTTGGAGGACCGGAAAAAAATGCCTTATACAGAAGCAGTGATACATGAAATACAAAGGTTTGCCAATATTGCCCCAATGGGTGTATCACGATCAACTCCCACTGATGTGAATTTCCGAGGCTATGTGATTCCTAAGGTGAGCTCTGAGGCCAGCATCTCATGCTGTCCAGATTCCTTACAGTTTTCTTTAAAGCAGACCAAGGAAAACATAACCAGAGACACCATGAGGCATAGTTTAACCTGTGATGTAACCCTTTGGATCCAGGATAGCTGTTAAAATATACAATGGACTGTGGTCTGTTACAGCTGTTTGAATCTTAGATAACAATAACTAAATCACACTAGTTTGAATCTTTTATGTCAAATGTGGAGTCTCTACTTCAGTATCTTTCTTGAAAGATAAAGAAAGGAATGTTTTGTGGTCCAAAAAATAAAACAGCACCTACAGATCGACAGAACCACAATGGGGCAGGGAAGTATCCCCAGTTCTATTTGTCATGGCTCAGTCTTATTTGCCTCTTCACATCAGAGAAAAGAAAGCAGTCTGGTTCAACTAGGAGAGTGATCTCCTTATCCATGAGTTTCTCTGATGCCTTTCAGGGTACTGAGATTATTCCACTGCTGACCTCTGCTCTGAATGATGAGTTACACTGGAAAACCCCGCATCAGTTCAACCCTTCACATTTCCTGGATGCCAATGGGAACTTCATTAGGAGAGAAGCATTTATTCCATTCTCCATAGGTGAGAAGGCGGGGTCTGTACCACCTGGGGCTAGGCTAATGGCAGTTCCTCCTGATTCCAAGAAAGTATGAAAGCCAGGGACACAGAACAGAGGATAAGGAATTTCTGGTTATTTCTCCTGTCTACTATTGCTGTAGGTAACCACTTCTTTGGGAGATCTGTGAGACATAGATTTACTCACAGTCACTCAATAATTTCATACACCTATAGCCCTTTGTGTGGCTTGAGACCAAGTCAGTAGCACCTCTAACACACAGAGAGAAGGAAGGGAAAATCTCCTACCTCAGCAGCCTATTCTTACAGACTGTAGCTCCAGTTTAGGTCTCAGAGATCAACACTAGCATTCACACTGCTGATCATTAACTTCTCTCCTGGCTGTTTTCAGGACGAAGGGCTTGCCTTGGTGAAGGACTGGCCAAAATGGAGCTGTTCCTCTTCTTTGCGGGTTTGCTCCGCAAGTTTGTTTTTCAACCCCCTCCAGGAGTGGATAAGTCAGACCTGGATCTCACTGCTGATGTCGGCTTTACCTTGAACCCCATGCCTCACCTGGTTTGTGCTGTGCCCTGTAAATGATCAGACATTCAGACAGGGCATTAGAGTAGTGAACACTTCAAGCTTGAAAGCAAGTCTAGTTACGGGGGGGGAAAGCCAGCTGTACCTGAGATTTAGGGAAAGGAAGACACCAGGCCCTGCTATTTTTTTCTCATTCATGCCATTCTCTCCAACAGTTCTTGAGGTGTCTGTATAATGCAAACCCTTCAGACAGTCCTGAATACTGCTCTCAGAAACAGTGTGATTCATTCCAGGAACAGCACACCACAGATGCTGTTTTCAGGACTGTTTGAAAGAATGAAATGCCTTCAAGCTTCCTCTATAGATGCAACCCATCAGAGGATCTCCCCTGACAGCCTCCATGGAGAATTTCTCAGCCCAAAGTCCAAGCTCTACAGCAGAGCTAATTACTGGTGGCCCAGCTGGAGACAATAGACACAATGAATCTAGAAATCTCCTCAGGACGGTTGTTCAGCTGAGCCTCAGACTGAGCTTCTATTGTGCGATACAACCTGTCTTATCTTTATTACAGAGTCCCAGACATGAGGGTGTAACATGGGCTGCTGCCAAGACCCAGGCACAGGACACTTATCAGAAAACATCTAAGTGGTTTGGGAAGTGGGTTCATTCCAACTCACACCGGGCACTTTATGCTGAACAGCATGTTTATGATGGGGCCAATTTAGCAGCTTGGTGCTGCTGCTAAGAAAGGCATTTCTACCACTCCCTCACCTCTCCTGGCTTCATGCTGGCTCTGGCACTTGTCCAATCACTTATAGGCCATCTTAGAGCCTTAAACTGGCAGAAAATGACCAGCCATAGCAAGTGAAGAGTTCCTGAACCGGCGTGGCTGAAGTGACAAAAGCCTGTGGCAGTGTGAAAGTGATGGAGCCTGGGGCTGGCAGCAGGACTGCCACACTCCCTCAGAGAGCTGGGAGAAGCTCAGCCCCCTTCTCCACTTGCACCTCAAGAGCTGTAGTTGCTCTCTAGATTCACTGCACCCTCCACAGAGAACGAGAGGATCCTTCAGGGGATGACTCACTGCCCTACGGTCATAATTGCTCAATCTCTCCATTGACTGCAGGGTGAACCACAGGCTCCCAATTCCAAACTTCAGTCTCATGCAGCAGGTGTGTTGTGATGAATAGGGACAGTATTTTCCATTTGACTGAAAATGGAGCTTCAGCTCTTTAGAAAATGTCTGTCTTCAGCCTTACATCAGATACACAGTCCCTGGCATTTTAAGCTGTTTTCTTCTCCAGACATGTCTTTGGTCAGGGATAGGCAGCAGGTGTCCAGGCAGAGAAAGTGATTACCCTGCACTGCTGAGCAAATACCACTGCCATGAGTTCCCATGGGAGTTATATGTGCTCAGTGCAGCAAGAGCAGGGCCACTGCAATGAGACTGCAAGCAAAATTTTGGTGCTTGCAAAATATGCTTTGGCCACTTACGTAGGAACCAAAGTTACAAAGCCAGAGCTGATAATGTTCATGTTCTGCCAGGAGAGATCCTGCACCACTGTCAAGGCTAATAGGATTTTAAATGCAGTCATTGTGCAAACAGATGTAAAACTGGTAATAGAATCTGGAAGGAGAAGTAGGTTAGACCTTACCAACTTACTCGCTCTGTACCATTAACTTGTCATATGGGGGTCTCTGTGAGAAGCTGGGGACACCCCAGAGACTGCAGCTGTCCTAGAGCAGCTGTTTGATTACTACTATTAATGATTTATTTCATGTAGCATCCATTAGGAGTAGGAACAACTCACTGTACCTGCAAGGCTACACCCGTTGAGGGAAGTGATACGTGTGTGAAATGTGAATAGTGGTGCAGGTACAAGAGAGGAGGCTGCTTTGTGTACTGTGAAACAGGCAGGAAACCGCATGTGGGTTGGGGAGAAGTAGGTCACTGGAGATGCTTTTTTTGTTGGTTTGGAAGTGGGAAAGGCAGATTAGGATGACTGAAAAAAGGGAGAAGTAGAAAGTTATAGAGACTTAGAGAGCAGTTATGGCAAACCTACAACATAAAATTGAAGTTGCTGTCATCTAAAGCTGATCTGTGCTGCAAATGGAAGGAAAGAAAGGAGGAAGGATGACAAAGTAGGGTGGCCTCTGGCCAAGACACTGGCTCTACTCACTAGCTTTAGTTCACACAACTAAGGGCAGCACTCTAACAGTTATACTGTACCTTGCACCTTGTACACATGCTGTACCACAGGGCCAGCTCCAGCTCCTGGTTACAGCTCAAGGAGTCTGCTGGGTAAGCTGTGCAACAAGGAAGCTTCGCTGTTGTGCTTGCTTACATTTGTTTTGCTGTTGCTCTGTTTGCAGTCTAACTACTGCAAGCCTGACCTTATCACTACTTAATCATTAAATATTTTGTTCTGTTCTGTTCATCTATTTGGTGTTACAGTATGAAGTTGATTTTGGGTTGCACCACCTTTAATACACCCACACCACAGAGGTGACCAGAGGGATCCCTGGGCAGCACATGCAGCCAGGACAAGTTTAGCAACACCAAGAATGAGCAATACTCATAGGCACAAACAGAAAAGGAAATAATTGAATTTCTAACTCCAGAAAATCCCAACTGCTGTGTGAGGCAGGATGTGGCTCTGCAGTGCTCTCTGATGTGGTCCCTCACAGTGGTCCCTGTGTCTCTTGTGCTTGATTACAAGGAACTCATCACAGTAAAGGCCATCAGGAGTTACCTGAGGCTGCAGGCCTGGATGCATGGCTACTCAAGAATAGCACTGGCAGGAGGGGCACAGAGATCTGGGGGGATTCAAGTTAAAGGATGCAGGGTTGGTATTTTACTCTCCCCAGGCTGTCTCCCTAGCACTGCAGTGGTTGCACTTTCACTGGTCAATGCCCAATGCTCCACGCCCTCACCAGCACCACCTGGTTCACATGCAGTGGCAGAATGCCACATGGGCACGAGGGATGGAGGACAACAAGGCCATGAGCACCCTGAGGGGCCCAGCTGCCCCAGGAATGCACCCAGAGCAGTGTCAGCGCCTGACAGGTGTTTTCTGCTCAGCTCTGTGTGCTCAGGCAGGGGAGCACGTAGCAGCGTGGCTCCGGAGCGAAACACGTACCAGACACATTATTGAGACAGGAATTTCTTGTCATCGCAAGAGTTTAACTTACCTTTGTCATTTTAATGCACTGCACTCAGAGCCTGGCTTGAAAAAAACATAATACACTCCCCCTGGCTTTTCAGAGATAATTTAAGTCTCTTTCTGAAAGGCCTTTTTATGATTTCAGAGGTTCCCCAGGGCAAGGATGAAATACCAGGAGAGTGCCAGCAACATGTAGGTTTTGCACCACAGGGTGCTGCCGATCAAAGAAAACCCTGCAGGAACAAACATTTTGCCCAGGGTGCAGAGCATGGGCAAGTCCACATCACAGTGCCCACATTCTGTGTCCTGTGCCAGCCCTGATCCTTCCTGCCTGTCTTTACAGCCCATCTGCCTCTTCGCTCACTGGAGCAGGCAGGGTTGAATCATCCTAGGCATGCTCTGGGGGAAACCTCCAGCCCATTTCTTGGAAACCAATAAAAAAATAAATCCCAGAAATGTTGCAACACACTCGCTGCCTCTGCTTCTGGGTGGCTGTTGTGCTGTAACATCTCCACACCACGCAGAGAGCTCCCGTGTGCAACCCAGCACCATTTGCTCTGGGGCCCTGCTAACCATAGCTATGCCCACTCTGGATCAGGTCCTTTTCTGTCCCTGCCTTCTTTGCATTTGCAAGGCTGAGGGACCATATTTGCTGAGGAATGGCCTTTATATGATCCAACCTTTGGACAAATGTACCTTTAGCCTTGTGCTTCCTCATCATGTAAGAGAGTTCTTTCTTGTCTGAACAATCTTACTCCTTTGGTTGTTTATTCTCAACTTCCACATGAAAACCAGTATTCAGCCAGGTAGACCTCAAATATTTCCTAGAAGATATAAGTTTTTATGAGGGATGCAAGCTCCAGGTGTTTAGCATCTTTGACTTAAAATCATTCCATTCTCCTGCCTTGTTCCCCTTCTGGAGCCTGCCAGGTCATCTGGCTTCATTAACTTCACGAACTTGTTACCTCTATCTCTTAGAAGCTGCTCTTGCAAAATGAAGAGTCATCCCAGAAGCTTCAAATCTAATTTTGTCTTTCCATTCCACTCATGAATCCACTCATGATCACTTGATCCAAGCTAATTTTCCATGGCTAGCTATTACATGTCCTCTACTTCAGACACAAAGTCTGAAATCACATCCCTTCAGGGCAGTTCAGAGCAGACTTTATGAAGAAATTTATGGGCTACAATCCCCCAGGGATACATGGGCTTTGCCATTATTAACAACCTTTGATCTCCACTTGACATCAAGAAAGCCAAAGCGTCCCATAACAATACTGGTTTTTCTCTCTAGTAGCACAGAGATCTCAAATCCTACCTAAAACTGAACCTGGAGGTTCTAGTAGGATTCAAAGGAATCTTTTCATTTCCCTGTGTCAGCAGAGTGTTTGGAGGGTCATAGTACTGCTAATGAAGGACCTTGAGGTCTCGGGGAGGAGTAGGTTATAGAGGAATGCCAAGCACCTTTTCCCATGTATATGTTCTTGCACACACATGCATGGGTTTGTAATTTGAAACTCTCTTTACTTCTGGACAGGCTTTGCAAACTGCTTAGACCACATTCTCTGAGGTGTTTAAAGAGGGTGGAGTATGCAGTATTTATTTAGGTACTCTACAAACCTTAATAAGAATCGAGTGCTTGTAGCAATCGCAGAGAGCAAACAGAAAGCCAGCTGGCAGAAACTGAACAGTGCCACTGCATTTTTATTGCTTCTAACCCCCAAAAACCAGATTATTACTAAAAAAAATGTCTTTTTTAATTTCGTTTCTCTCTGATCCTGCGTTAATTTGTCTGCTCTGTGCAGCAGTATTATTAGCCGTAATCTATTTTTCAAACGGCTATAAAAATTCGGCTTTTAAATTACCTCCTGGTCCAACTCCTCTTCCGATCATTGGTAACCTGCACTTGGTGGATCTTAGAAGGCAAGATAAATCACTAATGAAGGTAGGACAAAAACCCCCTAACCCAGAACCTTATAGATTTTAAAGCTGCCTGGGATGTACCAGTGAGAAGTTTTTTTGTCTTTTTTAATTCAAACGAACTTGTAAAGGTGTGAAAATTGCTTTATAATACCTTTCTGGGCTTCTTCTAGTCAATGTCTGTGTTGATGCAATGTAATTTAGGAGCAATCAACCATTTAAAAAAGACCTCTGGGTAATATGGGATTTCTTCATGTAATTGTGATGGTGTACATGAAGTCTATAATGCTTGTGGGATTTGAAATATTAATTTGACAGCTTGGACACCCAGAAATCTTTTAACGCATTAGGACATAACTAACATGAAATGAAATTGCTTCCCTCCCGTACGCCCTGGAGATCTGGCAAGAGGAATTCCATGATGCAGTGACCCTAAAACTGCTGTGGAGAGAGCCAAATCCAGATGCTCCATTGCAAAATCCCCTTGATGAATTGGATACGCATTAAAATCTGGATGGCAGTACAAGAGAGGGATGGGAAAGCTGCGCTAAGGAACCAGAATGAATAGCCTGTAAGCCCTTCTACTAACCTGTAATTATGACAACTTACCCCACTTAGGGCGGTAAACTGTCCTTCTGTGCAAGACGAGGCTGGCACAGCCCGGGGTGTCTCTGTGGGGTGCTGAGCCTGGATTGAGCAGACGGCACCTTCGGGGACTGACCCACACCGGGGTCACGGAGAGAGTGAGCAAAGAGACAGTGCCGGTTCATGGCTCCCGTCACACCAGTGCTCAGCAAACACGGGCTGTGCTGGGGGAGCAGCCCGTGGAGGGTTAGTGCTGCCACGGGGCGAGGCTTCAGCACCTGGGGTTGTTATGGGCAATGTCAGGGTTGGGGTCAGTTTACCCAGCAGGGCTGGGCAGACGCTGCCGCAGCCTCTGGAACGACGGTTTGGAATTACCTCCGCATGCTTTTGTCTCTTGGTAGGCTGTATTTGGTATTGCCTATGTTTGCCTTTGCTTTGAGATTACTCCAGAGGGGTTATCCTTCCATCTCACCCCACGGGGAGCAAAAAAAATGGTGATTGCACTGAGCAGCAGGCACTGAGTGGTGTTTGTTGGCTGGGCACTGATGGGTGTTCACTCTTCCCTGTGAAAGCTGCCTTGCACAGGCTAAGGATGCTCAAATACAGCTTGTGTTTATTTAGGCAGCAGATTTGGACTGTGGCTTCCCATCACCTTGCTTCAGCCCAGCCCAGACTCTTCTTGGCCATCTACAAGTGCTGTTTCAAGTTGCCAGGAAGCAAGATGCAGAGACAAGGTAGAGGCAGGCAGGAGAAAGCCTCTCATGGTGCCCAGTGCAGTGCTGAGTAGATACACAGCTCCTCTGGTCTAGAAGCAGGAGTGCAGTAGAGGGATGCAGGAGTGCTTTGGTATGAGAGGAGCATCGTACCAAAATTTTTCTGTGCAACAGCATCATTACTTGTACTGAACCATTTTCTCTCTTTTCATCTTTCTCTGGTTTGCAAACTTTTGTTGCCATTTGAGGTCCAGGCTTTAACTCTAGGTGGGGTTTTTTGTTTTTAATTTATTTCCTCCTTAACAGCAAAACCAGATTAGTAATGTACTGATGGGGGTGGGTGTTCTTTCATGGCAAGAAGCCTGAATTTCATATGGATGCCAGCAAGGCCTCTCTACAAAATGCCTCATGTTTGATTGTGATGAGCTCCATCTCACAGGTGCCGTTCTGCAGGTAGAGGCTCTGCAGCCATTCCCAGCAGGATGCCAGGACAGAATGTGTCCTTTCAGAAAGCAACAATTAGTTGCTCCATGCACCCTCCCTCCCT
>VXBX01002361.1:527682-631116 GCA_013400415.1 Scytalopus superciliaris | reverse complement strand
CCCCTCAGCCCAACTGCATTCACCTGCTGCAAGGCTGGGAGCAAACACATTCATTTCCCATTAATCTGAAAGAATCAGGTGGTAGGCAGGGAATAGTTGGGTTAAACTCATCTGGTGTCTCCCATTTTTCCCATTTTATCCAGCAGCACAGAAGGGAGCAGAGGGATCACTGTTGTTCCCTGCAGCACAACCATGCTCTGCTGTAGCATGTGGGGATGTCGCAAGCCTCTGGCTTCCCACTCGCTGTTCCTCCCTTTGGGCTCTGTCTGGAAGCCAACTCCTTCCTCTGAATAATTGATTTCTGGGCTTGTACAGGACCATATTCCCCTTTGCTGGTGAAGGTACCCAGTTCACTGGAATTACTGACTAATTCCTGACCTGGCCCTAAACCAGCAGGGTGGTGGAAATTTGGGCTTGCAACTGAGTGTTCAAAAAATGTACAAATATGGCATGTGGGGCCATGCTTTAGTGGTGAATGTAGTGGTGGTCCTAGGCTGATGGTTGGACTTGATGATCTCAGAGGTCTTTCCAACCTAAGCAATTCCGTGATTAAGCTACAACAGTTGTTAGCTATTCCTGAGTTATGAAGCAGAGAAAAGACCTGGGCCAGGTTCCCTTGCTGCCCAGCTTGCCTCAAGCAAGGCAATGAGGCAACATCCTGGTAGCCCAGAGGCAGCAAAGCTCTGCAGGGCACAGGCAGAGATGGGGAGTGAAGAGAATAAGGAACAGACTTCAGGGTATGAAGACTGAGCTATGGGAAATGGGAAGTTGTGTGTGTAACCCTGAAGTCACATTGCCATCAGATTGGACTTAGAGGAGGCAAGGGATTAGAGAAGTGGCTCTTCCCCACAAAAAGCCCTGTGCTTTAAGCTTGTCCACCCCTTGTGATATTTTGCCCCGTGGGTCACTGGTGTGCTGCTCCCCCTGTCATCTGGAGAGCAGCAAGTACCTTGGGGATGAAGTAGCCTCTGAAGTGTCAGTTGAGGGGCACTGGGGAATGTGTGGCAGGAGGGTGACAAATCTCCACACCTCATGGATCACTGCACTGGTAAATGGCAGGTTTTTCCACTCATCAACTGTAAGGAAGCAGCCAGGGCCAAGAACTCACTCAATCTCTGTACTAACCTTCTCTATAGGGCAAAGAAAAGGCACAGAGTGAGTTTCCCTCAGTGGTGAAACACCTATAAATCCCAGCTCCTGCTGCCTTTCATTGAAATACCCCAGGGAAGGAGGTCTGCAGCCCCTGGGAGCAGATAGAGATCCTTTGGTCCTTAATGGCAGCATCCAGTGCTTGGATGGAGGTGGACAGGTTCCAGATGCTCAGACTTTGGATTCTCTGGCACACACGAGAGGCTACAAAGCAATAGGAACTTCTGCCTCTCCGTTACTGGGAATCTGCTGCTTCTTCCCATGCCTGAGGGAGGGATGTGTCTGCCTGGAGAGTGTCGGAAAAATGACATTACCTCTCTCCCTCCAGCAAGCAAGGGACTGCAACTGACAGCTGAGGACAAGTTTTAGACATTCATGCAATATGATCTAGTTACTTTTTTCGTGCTTTTCCTTCATTATGCAGCATTTAATGTATTAAAATAGGATTACCTGAAAGTTAAATATTTTAAATATAAATTTAAAATATAAATTTTATATAAATAGACTGTCATAAAGCATGTTCATTAGACCAGAAACATAATCAGCACCTCTGAATAAGATATGGCACTAAGAATCATCATATTGTTAAAATACCTCGTTTGAATACCAAAGCAACAATGTAGCTTGTTGGGTTGTTTTGATTAATGCTCTCTTTTCCTTGCTGCACTTCTTTAAGATCACACACACACCTCTTCTACCTTTTTCAGTATCATCTTGTGAAGTTTGAGGAGAAACACAAGGAATGGGTAGAAAATGAATAACTAAAGAGAAAACAGGAAAAAAAATCATAGGAAAAATTAAATTCACTGGTTACCTCGTAACACTCAAGTGTCATAACAGAGAAATCATTTATGTGAGGAACCACATGACGTGGTTGGAGTATCTTTTTTTGGTAACAAAAATATTTTAATGTATAAAAGTGCCTCCTCTTATGAAAGTTCTCTACAGAAATGAATGGAGCCTATCAGACTTGTCTAGACAGAGTCTATAAACATGAATTAAAAAAATACAATTAAGAGATAGTGATAGTAAACTCATGAAACAATGAAATTACATTTTTAAAGAGGCAATAAAGCAAAAAGATAAAGCATTACACATTACGCAAAGAAAATTCCAAATGTTTAGCCAGCCAAAATACTTATGTTTTAAAGTTGTTAGATCATTGATTTTATCTTTCACATGAATTATAAATCAATTACACTCAGTTCTCAGCAGTGTTAAATTTCACAGCATGATAAGCTGTTGCATTTTATGTGCAGGGAGGTTACTTACACCACTTCTAAATGTTAGAGACTGCAGAATAACATTCACAAATCTCTTGCTCACTGGTTATAATTTTTGCCATTTTCTGCAAAAACTGAACCTGCAACCCCAAAGGCACATCCAAAGACAAGAAGTTATTTAGGGATGTTCACACAGCATTCAGCAGAAAACAACTGGAATGAGTCTGGATAATTTTCTTTCTACATCCACAAATAAAGTCAAATTTTTTTCAGTAGCTTTATCACTGGTCTGTTTTTAAAGAAAGAAACTCTGGCCATGCCTTCCCTAAAAAGACCTGATTCCTTCCTGTCTCTTCCAGCTGAGCCTTGCTTGGACTGGAAACACCAGGGAGTAGAATATGTTGGCATTTTGTGGTTTCTCCCAGGTACTGCTGGAAAAAGTACTAACCAAACCAAACCAAACCAAACCAAACCAACCAACCAACCAACAACAACAACAAAGCCCAACCAGAAAACCAAAACCAACCAACCAACCAAAAACCCCAGAACAAACCAGGCATACAGAATCTTTCTGGGCAGGGGGCAGTATTTTAAGCAGTTGAGGGCTGTTCACACCAAAACTCTGGATTTCGCTTGTTTATAGCTCTGTCTCTTTGCAGCCATACACAGTAAAAAGATGAATGCATGGGATTTGTCTCAGGCTGACTTGTTTTCCTTAGAAAAATGACCCAGCTGTTTCAGAGAGCAAGGCTGGGAGCAGATGACACTGCTCCATCCCTGTCATGAACAGAATGAGGGAATTCACTGAACAACTTGTGGTTCAGAGGATAAACTGTGCAGGGGGACAGGAGGGGTGGCAGGGAGACACCTCTGCTCACAGCTGGGGAGTTCCCCCAGCTGGATAAACCAGTAGCCAAAACAAGTGCTCAGTCCAGAGGCCACAGAGGTGTTTGGGTACAGTGCAGAAACCCTCCCTTCCCAGGGGAGCTCCCAAGGCTAAACACAGCCTACATATTTATACAGTGGTTGGGAAAGTAGTGCGGTGTACCTTTCCTCACACTGGGCCTCACTCTTAATAGTAAGATAACCCCCCCCACACACACATGCTGTATGCATTATATACATATTAGGTCATCAAATATTTTTCTTTCAGCCCTGGATTATTCCCTTCATTGTTTTTCAATGTCTAGTCTTGGGCAATGTATTAGTTTTGAACATGCAGTTCAGAAACATGCCAAAAATCTGTTTACAGAAGTAATTGTTTGAGGTACAAACAGCCCGTGCTACTGCACTCTTGCCAGTTCTTGCAGCCTTTATCATGAGTCATGCATGATCCACACTCTGTCTGAACTCCCAGTAACTGCAGAAGGGATTGCACAAGAACCTCAGCCTTTGCATTGAGAAAAATAATTTCCTTCCCTCTGTGCTGCAGAAAAACCAGCCCTGAAATGTGACACAAGTGCCACTAAAGGCAAAAAACTGGTAAGGCAAACAAGAAGTCCCCCAGACATATTTTCCTTAAGAAAACAAAGAACATCACCCAAGCTTTACAAAACATAGCCCTTACTGCCTCGGAGCCAGCCAGCACCATCTTTGGAAGACCAAATGGACACTGAACACTTGGCTGCACTTCTCTGATATCTAGAAGGAGAGACAAATCAGAGCATGGAGGACACCAGGGGGAGTGGCATATCCTGCTGGGTGGGTGAAGAGTTGTCTGCTGGCAGCATCTGACAGAGTGAGACCTGTCAGAGACATTAATGGAAAGACACATCACTTCCATAAAACTGATCTCACAAACATTGCAAGGGTCCCATATGTAAGAAAAGAGCATTTGATCCTCTTTTTTTGAGTCCTCTTAGATCACAAGGATGTACTTTCCCATGCTGTGCTCTGAGATGGCATCAGCCCTGAGGATGCTTTGGGACTGTTCCCAGGTGCAGGGATGTTCAAACTGGGACTCTCCACCCATCTCAGGCAGGACACAGACAGACTGGAAAGGACATGACCTCAGTTTGTACCCCATCCTGCAGACTGCCCAGGAACATCCATCCATCCCAAACCCATTTGTGTTACCAACAACAGCATCTGTGGTGAGAGCAGGAGCCTGGGAGTCTGGATATGTGAGTCTGCGTCCCTGCTTGGACAAGGACTTGCCTATGTGGCTTTGGGGAGCTCAGTGCAGGGCTGTGCCCTGGGGTGTGTCAGGGCTGGGCTGTGAATGCAGCCCTTGTGCCCGGAGCCCACTCCTGGGGCTGGCTCAGCTCTGACCCCTTCCCTGTCGGCATTTCTGGGAGGTCTCTTAGGCTCTGTGCAGAGAGGAGGTAAGCAGGACACATGGAGGAATGGCATCATCACACTCTGTTAAAAAAAAGCAAGAGGCAGAGAGAGGTCACTCTGACACTTAAAATGTGTTTATGACTCTCAGGGAGAAGGAAGCCATCAGCACACCTCTGCCAGCACTCAGCCTGCCCAGCAGGGAGGACAGGTTATTCATTACCTGTTGGGTGAAGTAACCCATGAAAGAGGCAAAGCTGGGCAAAGATAACAGCTTCTTAGATGGCCTACAAAAGCATTGTCACCTCAGAGACTTAAGTTAAAAATTAAAACGAAAATTAATGTTTATCTAAGAGTAAATGATCTCTAAAAATATTAAAACTTCCCCAGTTGGGGCAGGGTCATGTCACAAGTCACAAGAGAAACCACAGAAGAAGAAGCCCAGAAAGTAAAGCCCTTTACACAGAGCATCCCAGAACAGGTCTGTAGTTGGGAAGGAAAGTAATTCCTTGGGTTGTGTATAACGATTTGGAGGTTCAGCCCTTCCAAATCAGTCACTCTTGGGCAAGAGAACAGAAACTAAGGTCTCTTTCCTTGCACCTGCCCTTGGAGCCAGCCAAGGGCAGGTGGTTAAAATCCAGACTGTGAAAATCACCATTTCTGGCTGCATCCCACAGTAGCCCGAGACTGGCCGTTCCTCCAAAGCAAACCCAAAATGATGGGCAGGCACAGCCTCCCACCTCCACAGCTCACACAGAAGCCAACCTGGGTAACGTGACAAGGTCAGCTCTCCAGCTTGGCTTTGTCAGCTTGCATCCTGGAATATGCCATTCCCTCTCTCCACAAGTGGCTTTCCCTCTCCATCCTTGTCTCCAGGCAGGGCCCTAAGCAAGCATGAGGGTGCTTGGGAAGCCGGTGGGATCAGCTGGACCCATGTGGAGGGCAGGTCAGCCAGGAAGGGGCCTGGAGCCCTCCGGCATGGGTGGCCTTGGCAGCACTTGCTCTGCTCCACAGCCACAGCTCACAGGCAGCCACAGGAGAAAACTAAGCCCTCCTCCATTTATTTTTCTTGCAAACTGTGTTTCAGATGTTCCCCTGGATGGCCCTTTGAAGCAGCACGAGCTGCCTCAGATCCTTCCCTTCAGCTAATTAACACGTGCTGACAGCCGTGACAGCCTGGCTCAGCTGGGCTGGGACAGCCCTGAGCGAGCAAACCCACCACCCAAACCCCTCCGCGCCTTCCACAGCCAAAATGCTGCTGACCCTGAACCCAGAAAGTGCCTTTAAGCCATTAATCCATGTACAAACTTTGCCTTCCAGGCTGGAGCTGCCTATCATGAACTTGGATCTCAGAACAAAGCTCAGGGGCAACAGCTCTTACTGGGTTTGAGAGGTTTGGGGTTTTCTGTTCGGAGCTGCAGGTCAGGCATTTGTCAGAGGAAGGTTAAAGTGCTTAAATGGTGTTAAGTGAAACACCAGCTTCTACAGCCCTGTGCAGGTTGTCTTTATAAAGCAACATCCTCTTTCTCGCTGCCTGGGGTCCATCACTCATTTCAGGGATGTCAGCTCTGCTCCAGAGGCAGCACTATACCCTTCACTTGAATGTGACATGCACTCCAGCTAAAGAAATGCCATTATCTCTGGTCTAGAGAAGAAAAATCCAGATAGAAAAGAGAAAAGATTAGTTCAAAGGGCATATGAGACAGTGATAGAAACATGATCAGAACTGCAGTCAGCACTAATAGGCGTATCAAAAAGGGTGGCACAGTAAACGTGCCCCCAGCAGATAATAAAGTAACTCAATCTATCACAATTCAGGTATTTTATCACCCACGGAGCACTTGAAACATGACTTGCCATTGCAAAATCCAGCCTGTGGTTTTAAACCTGTAGTCTCAGCAGTGGCAATACTGAGAAATGAGCCCATCTCCATCTTTCAACAAACCCTGACTCCCCTGGAAGCATTTCAGGGATTTACAAATGGTGGAGTTCTGAAATGCTAACAGATCACTGCAAGGCACCACCAGCCAAAGGGAAGCAGTGCTATTTTGAAGGTTGCAGATTAATATTTAATCCAATCAGTAATTTTAAGTTAAAATGTAGCAGTATCATCTGTCCAGGTTAACAGCATGGACAGGCATCACCCTGCAGTGAGTGAAGGAGGCACTTGCCCATTTCAAAGCAGGATCACAGCACTAGGCAGCTGCATTTCCCTCTCATGAACAATTCTTCAGGAACCAGACACAAAATCCTTAGAGGTTTGCTCCATAAACCATTAGCCAGTAAAAGTCTAATTAGGTCAGAGACATATGGCCTGAACCAGTAAAAATTTCAACATCAGTGACTACATTTTTGTTAACCTCACAAAATGTGGATGTATTTTAGAAGCTGCTGGGCTGAGCATTCAAAACTGCATCACATACAGTCTTCAGCAGTGAGACTTTGCTCTCCTAAGCCAGCAGAAATGGCAAAATGCAACAGTTTTGCTAAGGAAAACTGCTTTTTTCTTCATATCAACTATGAGTATGCAGATGATACAAAAGATCTTTTCTAATCAGGATTTTCCCAGACTTTAAAATAGCCTTAGAATTCCAAAGCATGAGTGAAACGGAAGATGATGGGAAGTGAAGCCAGAGGCAGTCAGTACACCTTACACATTGCAATTTTATAGCTATGATAACATAAATCTAGCTGTTGGAATAAAATGTTCTAAGTCACTGTGAAGTATTTGCAGGTATTCTCCCTTTTATAAAGAAGAGCTTACTGTACCTTCAGAAATAAAACAAATTGCAAGGAGGAATCCCTTGGTCCTTATCTCAGCTCTTGACTGAGCCCACAGCCAGGGCTGAGCCCACCTGTGCAGGTGAGCTGGGCTGTTGCCCCAGGCCTGTGAGCCACGAGGAGACACTCCCACCTCACCACCATGTCCCCACTATCTGGGCAGGCGAACAACCTCTTGGTCCCACAACTTCTTAGATCAAGGTACTTTCTAACTCCAGAGGGAAGGGATGCCCTCAGCTCGCCATCTTGGTTTGTCTTTCATCTTATCTCACTTACTTGGGCTTCTGTCGAGTGCAAAGCGATTCAGAAGGAGCTGAGCCCTGTGTTGTGATGCCTTAGGGAAGATGTTTCAACTTCACCAAGGCCAACTTTTGTCCCTTTGACTTCAGCTGAGTTTTAACATTTTTTGTATTACAGCTTGCCATTAACAACAGCAGGAATTTGGGACATGCTGCAGGGGGGCTCAATCCCAAAGGCTCCAACACTACTCACTTTCCCTTTCAGGTGTCCCAGTGATCTGTGTTCCCTCTGTGTTTAGTTTTGTACTGGTGTCACAGGCTCCACGGGGACTCCTGAACAAGCGTGGCCACATCTTGTACCCTGCTCACACAAAGACATGAGGAAGACTGGCAGAATATAGCTGTAATTTGCATGTTATGTCCCTGCAATGAGCCCTGGGAAGTGTCTTTAAAAGGAGAGTGCTTTCTAATTGCTTCTTAAAAAAGCCTTTAGCATGGACTCTCTTTGGCATGACTCAGGGCTGCATTTCTAAATCCAGCTTCTCCCATGAAGCTTACTCTGGCTGTTTGGTTGGGTTGCATCCACATGCTATTTTTATTTTTTTGATCATCAAGCCTGTTTACAGCACGAAGGAACAATATGGGAACAGAAATAAAGCTGGGACAAACCCAAAGGAATGAGCCCAGCAATGGTACTGCCAGCATCACTGGCTTGGAGAGCAGGAGGCTCTGCAGCTGTGCAGCTCCTCAGTGAGACCAAATTCACTCCCTTCTGGTTATGCATTTCAAACCTCAGTTGTGTTTGATTTACCCATCATCTGCAAACTTAATAGCAAACAGTTAAAATGCTTGCATGTCCTTACACTGCCAGCTTTGGATCTGTGGTGCATTACAGGAGAGAGTATTTTCTAGAATACAAAGGCTGAGGGACTGGCTGTCACGACAGTATCACTTTTGGCTTCCTTAAATACAGTAATCAAAGTATTTTGAACAGTGGCCTACAGCTACTGAATACTTTTCTGTCTCAAAATAGACACAAGTCACCTCCCACCTTCTACCATGAGCTCTTTGGTCATTCTGAGGTTTTGGTGGTCCAGCTCAGTTCCCTTTGCTACATCCACTGAGAGCAGCCCAGCTGGTTCCCAAGCCTTCAACCCAAGTGAAAGTGAGTCAAAAAGACACAAAACCATTGCAGGGAAGGTTTGAAAAAGGAAATATTGCCTATATTTGCATTTACATTTTTAATATACTTGTGTTGTCTAGAGGCCAGATTTGGGGAATGGAAACCAGGAGCCTGGTTTCTATTTTCAGCACAGCCACTGATTGCTCTGTGTTGCTGGCAAATCTTTTAATCTCTTTCCCTCTGTTTTTCCCATCTGTAATAAAGGGATGATCAGACCTTCCCAGCTATGCCTTGTGTGGCAGCATCTTCTGATGAAACAACCAAAGGACAAAGCATTAATAATCATTCCATATAGCAGCCAAGAGGTCACAGGTATTTAAGTACACTTTAGCTATTCAGTGCCCCTTTATGCATGCAGCAAGTCCTAATGTTAATAGAAGTTATATATTAATATGGAATGGAAAAGCAGACCCTTCAGGGCACAAAAATAACCATATCCAGAGCACCACTGAATAAATATGATATAATGATGAAATCAGTTCAAATACTGAACAAATTGAAAGGCAAGGAGACATTTAAGAGGAAAAACAAAGTCATGCAGCCCTCCTCTCAGCTGACATCTAACTGCCCTCAGCACAAAACCAGGGATGAAAAGGAGAGTCAAGCACCAAGAGGGGTCTCATACACAGTCAAATAGTCCCAGTCCTCCATTTCTTTACCTCTGGCACCTTCCTGAGGAGATATCAAGGAGTTGAGTAAAGGACAGAGGTCCTTAAATGTGAAAAGCAAAACATGTCCCCAGTCTCATGTTTAATTGACCCTGTGAATTATCCCATCAGTCCATGCCTGCACCCTCCAGGTCTGCCACGTGGCCACTTGTCCTTTCCTCTCACAGACCTACCCCGGGGCTCCCTCTGCACAGCCGTCCTGCACCGTCAGGCACCAAACCTCCTTTCTGGGCTGCTCTGCAAAGCCACCGCCTTTCAGGTCCCTGCAAGCTGGTCACAGCTGGGATATGGTTACCTGGGATCTGCCACATCTTCTCAGCCCTCTACCTGCTTCATGTCAGCTGCTGCACCTCTGGCACCCACTGTCCCCATCACTTGTCTAAATGCTCTCTTGCATGAATGATCTCTGACATTGCTCTTGGACCATGGGATGAGCCATTCCTATCATCTAAGCAACCTTTGCTCATTTTATTTACGTGAGCAGCTGCACTGGCACGTTTTGGGGAGGATTTGGGAGATCTTGGTGATAAGCAGATCTCCCTCCACTGGACTGCTGTGCCCACAGGAGGGTGTGTCTTTAAAACCTTCAGCATCCTTTCCTTCAGTCCAATTAATGAAATAATTTCAAACAAATCAGTGTTGCACAACACTGTCCACCAGCCAAGCTGCTTATTCCTTGCACAGCCTCCTGGAACATCTTGAAATAACGTGCATATGCTTTTGGGGCAGAGACCAGCGTTTATTTTGAGAGATGCTTTAGGATCAAGACAGTCACCGCTAGCTCATCACATTTACTATTCAGGATTACTGGACCACAAGCGACCTTTCGGATTCTTAAGACTTGGATTACGAAGGGCTTTATATACTAAGCCTAATGGCTTGAATTATAGCCTTAGCATCCTGACAATCAGAATGGGACTACAAGCATTTTACTTTCTTCTATCCACAAAACAGCTTGGACTGGATTTCGAATCCATTTCAAGGGTACGTCAAGCTGGGGCCCATCATAATGATCTTGCTGAGCTTCAAGAAAGGCAGGATGACCTAGGTAAAGGTCACGTCTGAGAGAAATGGCAGGATTTTCTAGATAAGCCAGCTGAGACATCTGTCTGCCTTCCTCAAGACAATTATTTTATCATTTCCACGTATTAAAAAACCACTCTGAAATGCTACAGCACATTTTAATCCATGGAGTTGCAGTAGCAGGGCACAGTATTTTGTCATTTTCAAACCTCTGCAGCAAATGGTTTTATGGGATTGATAAATATCTTGCTGTAACTGGATGAACTGGAATACCTCTCAGTTCCCAAAAAAACTCACAACCAAATACAAGTATCAGCAACTTCTGTGGCTCCCACACCAAGGCACACGTGCTGTCATTGCCAGTTTCAATCAACACGCACACAGTTCCACATTACAGTGAAATTTGCTTCCTGTCTGAAACATCTGGAGCTCATGCTCCCCAATTCCCTGCGCTCAGGTGCCCCTTCCCAGGACTGATGCTGGAGCCCACTGAGCACCCTCTGGAGTGCTCCTGCAGACAGTCCAACCCACCAGTGGCTCGGGGCTGTACGGCAGGTCAAAAGTTTAATTTGACCATTAAAGCAGCTTTATGAGGTACACAGGACCCACAGCCACAGCAACGATGCAAATAAAGGTTGATTGATCCGCTCTGCCGGGTGAAACGCTGTTCCCTCAGCAGGGAGGGGGGACATTGCCACGAGCAGAAAAGTGCGAGGACGTGCTGTTTGCAGAAGGACTGCACTGGTCACATTCCCCTCGTTCTTCTCTTGGAGCAGCAACCATCTGTAACACCTGTGTAGGGAACAGCACAAACCCAGACCCTCCTGCCACCCTTTCATCTTCTGCTGGGACCTCTCAAAACAAAAGCCAGACAGAAATGAACCGAGACACTCTGTCTGCTCTGCGTTAGCGGGTGAGTCAACGAGAGTCAGTGTTTTCTCATTAAACAATGTCAAAGATGTACTCCTGATCTCTCTGCGGTCACTTTTCCCCCCTCCCTTTGTCCAAAGACAGCTGCAATAATAAAAACGGGATTTAGAAAACAACGGGGGAACCCCTGGTTTTTTTTAGCAAGCCAATGGATATTTTCTAGGACTAAACCAATCTCTGGAAATAATCGTCAAGTTCACTGTAGTTTTCCTTCCACATTCTGTGCTCTACAGTTGGCAGTCCTGGCTGCTCAGAAGAAAAAGAACACAATAAAGTGTAGAGAGCTATTTCATGCCATATTGCTGCACAGGTGAATGAGTTTTATTTCAATATCACGGACTCAGAATCCAGATAGCAATACCTGGCCTATTTTTAACTTTTGCATTTCCTTTTGATAAGCTGCCTTCCTCCTCATCTTCTCTGCTAATTCAGCCAGCTGAACTTTTCCATCTATCAGTTAAAGTACACTGTAATCTGCTCAGGAGGTTGTACAGGAAGGCAAGAAGGATGCTGGTGCAATACTCATAATGCATCCATTTGCTCACTGCAGAATGTCTATCTCTGCAGCTAAAAGCACGGGAAATTAAAATTGTTGGAAGTGTTTTCTTCCTTTTAATCACAAAAATACCTGACAAAGGTCCAAGATCTGACTGAAGTGTCTGCACTCTAAAAACAGTATGAGGAAAGCATAATTTCTAAGACCAGCATCTCCCTGTTACTGTACCTTTGCCATGTTCACCCTTCACACTGAGGCCACCTGTTCAGGGGTGCAGTGGGCACATGAAGGATCCTGTAATTTGGCCAGTGAGTGTTCATTTACACGAAGGGACAGCCTAGAGAATGACCCTCCTGAAGGTGATCCTGTCTGGAACCTGCATCAAGGAGCCAGGGGAGGTAAATGCATGGATTGGATCCTGGAAAATACCAACATGTCACTCCCCAAACAAGAGGCAGAGCCTTACAGGCATTATCAGGGCAGTGATGACCTTCTGTTTGAAGGTTTCTTTTTAGGCATCTAGAGTAGTTTTACAAGTGCTTAATAATTTCTCCTTCAGTCTCGGATGAGGCTCAGACTGGTATTGTCTCTTCCAAACAAAAGCATGTCCAGATGGTCTGAATTTGCTTGGTGGAACATCTCTCTAGGGAACAGCTGATGGGATGGAAATCCAGAGCCATCTTGAAGGAATTTGGAGTAAATTTTAAGGATAATTCCATTCTTATAACTACAATACCAAGATCTTTCAAACCCCAGTGCCTTCTGCTATCCTAGCTGAAGTGGCAAGCATCAGAAAGCACTTTTTCACATAGAGATGGATAGTGGAAACACAGTTAGGTGCATGGAGATGGTGTGGGTACAGCTGGGGACCTAAAAGGGAAGTGTGAGGACCATCTGCTGATGAAAGCTCCTGCTTTTTGGTAAGGGTTACCAAGTAACAGCTGTACTGACCTGAAAGGATCGTAGCCAAAGGGATGATGGGCACAGGCAGAGCTGAGCAGTCAGACTGGAAACGGGCATTGCCTTTGAGAGTCCTCAAAGCTGCCACTGAAACGGGAGAATTTGGCTTGGATAGCCTGTAGGTTCATCCCAGATAGTGTCTTGCACTGAGGGATCAGGAGGAGAAGGTAGTAGGACACAAAGGAAAGAGCATTTCTATCACTTCAGGTTAATTCTTTAATGAAACCAAAGCGGGTGTTTCCTTCATGGAACTGGAAGTGACCTCTGGGCAGGCAAGGCGGGGTGAAAACCATCCCACTTCTGGGCTGAGTTTGAAGTTCATCCACAATGGCTGCCACAGCTGCTCCATTATCCATGTTACTGCAATAAGCAGCAGAAGGTGGTCCATGGGCTGCAGCCTCCAGAGGGTCCACAGGCTGCTCTGAACACACAGATCCTCTGCATTTATGTCGTAGTAACACAATCATCACAAAAGGGGACCTGAAGTCCTTTCTGGCACTGAGATGTCACCAGTGAACTGGTTTGAGGCTGCTGAGCACACTCAGATGCTGTAATTTCACCCAGATTTCACCAGTTTAATGCCAGCAGTTCATACACAGGACCTTGCTTACAATCAGCCATGGTATTTTCAGCTGGTTTGGCCCTAAGCACTAACCACAAGTAGGACTTCAGAGAAGCTCCATATTTATTCCTTCCAGCATATCATAGTGCCTCACTAAACAAGGACAAAAGATTTCCTTATGTAATAGAGATGCTATTTGTTATTTTTAACCTATGGCAGCCAGGATTTGTGCCAGGTGGCATTCTGCCTTAACCAGGTGACTTCAGGAGGTTCCATTGCTCACTGTCATCCCTGCCCCCTGGCATGGCTGATGCCCATACATGGTTTCTTGGCTGCCTGTTGTTGTGCCTATCTGTGAGCATGTATTTGTGACAGCCCACGGAAACATCAGTCCTATTTAACAAGGTAAATCAGGGTGCTGATCAGTCCTCTCCAGGATCCTGCAAGAGCTTCTGCTTCTAATAAAGGGTCCTGCCTTTGTGAAATACTGTTTACACGTATCTATGTTACCAGACAAACACTATCACTGCAGCTTAAGTTTTCAATATGTCAAAATAGCTTTAAAGCAGTTCTTTTAGTCCAATTAAGCCCACAAAAAGCAGACAAGTAAAACAGTGACAACTCTCAGCAGCCTAAGACTGAAAACAAGGGCTCAGCACCCTGAGCAGCTGAGACCCTGCAGCCTCCTGGCTTTTCTTCCACAGAGACACATCGCTGCTCGCTTGGCAAATTCCATCAGCAGCATCACCAGACCAGATTTGGGCAATTTCATGGAGCTTAAGCAAGCCTGGCTGATACAAAGGATGCTGCCAAAGCCCGTTGTACCTCTAGACCAGTGCAGGAAAACACAGTGCCAACATCCCTTGGGTCCAAAGGAGCTCAAAAGCAAATGATGATTTTCACAGTGCCGTAGCTGGTCTGGCTATTTATAAGCAAATAAGAGTGACAGTTCCTGTGTCCCATGGTTTACAAATTCATAAAATACATGTGGGACCATGAGGACAATAGATATAAGTTGTCACACAAAAAGATTATATGAAATTTCAATTAGCAGCAAATCTTCATTAAAAAATCTGAATAACTAAAGCTAATAGGGAATGTAATTCCACCTTCCTATGAATAGAAGGCTAACTGGTAATTTTAACTATGTGCTCACATAATTTAGGGGTTTGTTCTTGTCTGCCTCTAACACAATCCCCCTTCATTCAGTATCATGGCTGGAGGCACAGAGAGGTAGAATTTTAATTCTTCTGGCCATTTATATACATGTGGCATTTCTTGACCTTTATGTATTTGATTCTGAAACCTATTTAACTTTTTGACGTAGGTGTTTTCGTGGGTTTTGTTGGGGAATGCCAAAAATTTTCTGCATGTAGGGAAAAAAAATGAGTAAGAGTAACTGTATGAGTGTTCTTCTGTTTGCACCACAAGGGCCCTCCCCTGTGTCTGTAACACCAGTTAAAGTTTCTTAGTAGCACAAGCTTCTTATTCAGCTTTGTTTTGATAAAGAAAGATAAACCACTGTTTTGTTTTGCCCTTTCCCCCTCCCCATTTACTCATCAGTTTTATTTAGTTTGCTATTCCCTACTCCTCATAGGGGAAAAAATCATATTTTTAAAAAATTATTATTTAAACCACATTAAGTTGTTGACTATGTATGTTCTTATGAAGAATTTAAAATAGAACATAATTATAAATCACTGCTAAAATGAGCTTGTCCTGCAAAGGACATTTAATTGTGTCCTTGTATGACTGGAATCACTGTAAACAACTAATATTCCTATTTGCAGGGACAGAAATAACAAGCTCATTCAGCTGTACAGAAAGGAAGACATAAAAGGAAACCAAAGGCTAAACCAGAATAAGCCACTGGAAAGTTTTATGTCAACAAAACTGGATTTAAAGTAAGTAACGTCAATTCAGTATTTTGACTGTAAATGAATCAGAACATTAAAACATGTTTTAAAGGGAACATTTGTGATGAAACATCTATGACTAGTTCCTACACCAAAGGAATAGGAAAGTTCCTACTTATTTCTTCTGTGCAGGATCAAAGCTCCACAGCAAAGTTACTTCTCTCGTTTCAGTGCTGCTTCGTAGACCTAAATTTTGAAAATGATAACAGCAGAAGAACTGTAAGGAAACCACTGAATAAATGGCTTATCAGCTGCACACAAAGGAAAACAAGCCTTGATGACATAATAAGTTCCTTCATACTACATGTGCGTGGGGTAAAATTTAAATGACAGAAACAATTTCCATTCTTATGCTCTCTGATTTTCTGAGTGCTTGACTTTGAAAGTTGTTTCTGACACTGATTTGCAGAAGAGTGAGTAGATTTTAACATTTGTTACTTTGCCTTATTCAGTGGCAAAGTTGAAAAAACCCTCACACAACAAAAACAAAAGCCCCAAGCTCAAACCAAAGACGTGCATTTCTAAGCTGTTTGAAATGATGAGAGATGAGTCAGTAGTCACCTTGCTTTTAAATCAAGAGAAACACAGCAGAGCAATTCTCCAGTGAGAGGAAATAAGGAAACAAACTACACATTCAGCAACTATGAGACACCCTTTCCAAATAGGAACAGAGAGTTCATTTACCCAGTAATTTTACAATGGTGATAACAAATTAAAATTGTGGGCAGACAGCAGAGAACCAAATAGATACACAACCCATAGCAAGGATCAGCCAAATTAAAGGGAATTTGTTACACTGTCAAATTTTGAGTAATTAGTACTTCCATTAGAGGCACAGTTCCAGCTTTAAGCAATTCTAAGTAATTAATGTTCCTTTCTTTTGCCTAGAAGTCCTGACTTCAGCATTCTCTTAGGACACACATTCTGCTAAACAGAGCTCCACAAAACAGATTAACTCAACTAGAAGACGATTAGCATAGGCAGATGAAGATGTAATTTGTCATTCTGTACACACTGTTACTTTCAGCTTTGGTGATGCTGAGATTTGAAAATTCTACGTGACCAAATGACAAAACAAAGCGAATAAAGTGCCAGATTATATCTTCCCATACAGCTTCAACCAGCTACAGGAATTCAGTAACTGATTATACACTTAATAAATTAAAATAAATAATTTTAAATGCACAATGAAGGAAACCTTGCTGTACTTACCACACAGTGTGAGGGAGCAGAAGCTGGCCTGGTGGCTAACACATAGAAAAGGCAAAATTTGCTTGCCAGAGACACTACAGCATTTGCACACTGTGTTGGGTAAGCTGTCTGGGTCCTCACAATCATGTCTTTAAAATGGGCCTAGAAATACACATCTCCCAGAGATGTGTGTTCTTTTGTATTTCATTGCTGTTCTGGAGATGGCTTGTTTGCCAGCCAAAGAAAGACCCTTTAAGAAAAGAAGCAAAGTAAAAAAGTGAAATGCAATTAAAGTATCCTTTCCTATTTGCCCTACAGCATCAAGCATAAGACAACCCTTAGATTATTTCATATTGAGCTTTGCAACGCAAGACACATACGGCACCACCAAGGAGAAGTTTTACAAACAAAAGGCAGGGAATGCTGGTCTCTAGTCTTTTTTGGCTGTAAACATCATCCTCACAAAGTCAGAAAGCATAAGTTATTTGTTATTAGTAATATATTTCATACTTTTAAAGATTTGTACTAATCCATGGCTGTGAAAGCTGTCAAATCCACTCAAATGCCTCTTATTGAAAAATCAGGTCTGCTTATCTGTAGATCCTCTCCTCCTTCACCCATCCAAATGGAAGCTGTAATTCCCGAAGACAGGCACTCTTCTAAAACACTGCACATTTCATATAGTTGTTATTAGTAAAGCATGAACAATGTTTGCAGAAACATTAAAGAATCAGGTCAAGAACTCTGTCTGAATACCAGTGTTATTAAATAAGCCCATCAACCAACTTCTGACTAATTAACATCCTTGGTTTTTACTTGAAAGCCTCATTTTCAGCACACTCGTAGGGGCCGAATGTCCCACGCCAAAATGAATGAACAGGAATTAACTCCTTGGGATGCCAATTACAAGAGAAAGATGAACATGCAACATTGTCAGGCTGGATACAGCACAGCACTTTCAATTGTAGGGTAAGTTTTGGTACAATCTGATGATTTCACCACATATAGCCAAGGATTTGATCTGTTCCCATCTAAAAAATTGCCCTAACCCATTTGAAAACTTTAAAATATGAAAGGAAAACTCACAAAGCTGATGGTATCTCCAGATCACCATGTGAAGTACTAATAAGTAACTGTGTTATACAATCCATGTTCAACAGACTGAAAATGATCTTTCCCAAATCCAAGTGACATCCTTCTGAAGCTGAAAGTGATAGATTACAGCTGGCTGAGCACGCACTGTACTGTACACTCATTTTAAAAGCTGCCATTGTAAAACACCCTCTAGGCCTTTTGTTGGTTCCTCTGCTCTTCTTATTAAGAACTGCAAAGCTTCTCTTATTTAACAGTAATTACAGGGGGAGATGGAGAAAAACTAACGAGAGGGAGAGAGGTTTATCTGTTTCTAAAGATGTGCAGTAAGATTAATAGCAAGTGTATGAACCATATATGTTATTTTTATTTCATCACCCCAAAACATGATAAATATTTGCAATTGGAAAAAATTATGAGTACAAAATTTATTATTAGGATTCTTATTAGAAAATTATGTCTTTACAACTCATTTATACCCTCTGTATATGATATCTGCTCCTTCTCTCCACCAGACAACCATTTAGACACAAAAGCACTCTCAGGACAGCAGTTGCAGAACCTGTCGTATGCGCTCACACTTCTCCAACAGGTTTGGGTCTTCTCCATCAGAACCATCAAATTCCTTCATAAAAGCTTCAGCTTTCTGCACAGTTTTGTCTCGTGCACCACCCTGAAGCCCTTGCAGATAATCCAGTAAAATGGTGAAATACTTGTCTGGAACCTTTAAAGAAAAAAGGAAGGAAAAAACTGATTTATTTTCTTCTCTCTCAATACTCATTCACAATCATGTCCCAGCATCACCTGAAAGACAATCAGGAGACTGGCACAGGCTGTGGTGTTTGCCAGTGCCCAGCTCTGAGGGGAAATGTTTCCTGCCAAGGTTTGAGCTGCCAGAGGGATGGACCGTGGTGAGACGACTGTCATGTGCTCGGATGGGCAAAGCATCTGAGAGGAAATGCTAAGCAGATGTGGAAACGCTCATCACCAAATGCAAACAGTCCCTGACAGGGAGCTCAAGGCTGTGAGGGCTGGTGGAATTAAAAAAACAAAACACACCAGCCAAATCCTCCTTTTGGAAACACATATGTGAATCTTAACTTCGGTGAGAACTGCATGAGTGTGTCTGAGGAAACAATTTTGCTGGAATTACCCTTGCCCCTACCCAAAAGTTATTTGCTTGCTAACTTGATATACCACCCACCATCACCACTTTGACAGAATGCTTATACGAAGAAATAGAATTTAATTTGAAAAACAAATTGAAATTCAGACATATGGAAATAATTTTTAAATCACGCTGACTAGAGCAGATAGGCTGAATCAACATGTCTAACATTAAAAGCACTTTAGTCATCTATGGTTGCATTACCCCCATTTCCCTCCCTTTCTAATTAACTAGTCATAGATTAAATTTTAGCTTATCTGGTACAGCATACAGTTTAAATGATCATTACCCTAATCTTGGCAATAACTTAGCAAAGACTTAGGAATGATTTATTCAGTATTTCAAACCAAAGTACTTTCAAAAGTAATAGGTAAGCAGACCTATGTCGAAGCATATCTTAACTTCATGCTGTGTATCTGTGGAACAGGCTTCAGCCAATAACAGAATATTTTTCACTGTGAATCAGGGGATGTTAAAATGACCTCATCCTGCAAACATTTTTCTCCATGTTTAACTTTACACATATAACTTGACATCAGTCAAGTTAAACACATACGTAAGTATTTAAAGGATTGGAGACTAATTACTCGAGGGCGGTTTCAATTCTGCAAAGTATCAACATTTCAGAGAAGACAGAGCTTCAACAGACACTTAATTTACAACCTATTTCTCCATCGACATTTGGCAGCAGAACTTTGATCACTAAAACTTCTATCACTCCAAAAGAAGAGGAAGAAAGAATATTCCAACAGTGCCTTCATTAATCAGGCATATTACAAAGTAATAAATCAAAACTAAAGTCTGCATTCAGCCTCATAACTTGTACACTATGGAAAATCTTCTTATTCTTCACACAAACACTCTTGTGTTAAAGAAACAATACAGTTACAAAAAAAATATTAAATTTACAGTGACTAACACTGAGATGGATGATATATGAAGTGCTGCTATAATAGACAAATCAAACACATTTAAGCATAATGAAAAATGTTTATATTTTTGTAAGGTTTTACTCAGAGTAAGCTGGTACTAATAACAGACAAACCCATTGAGACGCAAACAATCCAGCATGATTTTAATGGAGATCCTCAGTACTGAACTTTCAAAGCTCAGTAACATTTCCATGTTTCAAAGCTTGGCCAAACTATCTCTGTAATTTACAACACTTGCTCTCAGACCTCATGGCACAGACAAACCTGTGGAACTACAGTTATTACATCATTTAAGCAAAATGCTCGAAGGGGCAATTGAAAGCCCACTCTAAACTCAAAAGTACTAAATGTGCAGGCTGACAAGTGGCTGCCTGAAGCCCAGAAAACATTTAGCATTTGGCCCTAAGGGTAAGTGCTCAAGTGATCAAAAAGCCTGAGTTTTCTGTTTAGCACAGCTCTGAGGTTTATTTCAGCAGGAGCTCACAATGCAGCACCCTGGAGGCAAGGTAGCATCCTGTTTCCTCCTGACTTACACACAGAGCAGAGCCGTAGCAAGGACTGGAACACACAAAGGGCCAGCAAAAACTTAATGAAATCCAAAGTCTAGTTCTTCAAATACAGTAATACAAAAGCAGCAATTTCAGGGGTCTTGGAGAGGTTTTCCAAGAAGGAACACAATCCTTCTTCTAAGATCAATTTAGGCTGGTTTGAAACTGGAGATCAAGATCTCCCACAACGGCTCTGGAAGTGGAAGTGATGCTTATGGGATTTTGTTATTATTCTTTTGTTAAATTGTTTTGACCTTTTTCTTGTTTCTTTTCCTCTCTCACACGCTAATTTTGCCTCTGCTCTAACTGGCTAATATGCACCAGAGCTGATTAAAACAGAAGTAACCCAAAATGAAATAATTCCTGTCATCAGGAAAAGGAGGGACACACTACACAAGAGTAGCAGGAAAAGAACAGTTATCACTTTAAAATTACACTATGCAACTCCTGAGGTTTCAGACCTGGAGACCTGCAGACACCCACATGTTTTGCAGAGCAAATACAGGTCCCAGCACAGGGAAACTCAGCTCAATGCCACCAAGCTGCCTTTTGGGTTACCTTCCAAGGAAGCTCCAGGCCTTGCAGCCCAGAAGCTGAACACAGCTGATCTAGTGACTTCCTGAAAATGCTGTGCCAGATGACAAAGATCAACAAATGACTTAGTGTTTGTTTTATCCTGGAGAAGTATACACACCATAGGTACACAGGCCTGGCTTGGGAGCTGTCAGCCAACCCCCAGATAGATTTTAAAGGGACTTAAAAAAAATCTTCATGTAGGAAACAACTTCAAAATCTCAACTTATTTCTTACAGAAAGAGGTGTAGCAGTACGGGAAACTCAAATCCTTTGCATGGCTTTTCAGTAGGCATCCAAGGGACACCATGAGATCAAAGATGTGGCTTAGGAAGGAAAGAAACTTACATCTTATGTCTCCTTTTGTACTTCAGTCATGCTTGGATTACCAACAGATTTTATTCTCTGATGGGCAGGAAGCTGAATTTGGGTATAAAAAATATTCAAAGAAGCTGGGTGTGCCCTCCCTACAGTTCTGATGAGGAGAGGCTTCATCATATGCCTAATTATAAGCACTTGAATAGTTCTACTCACTTTACTGAATCTGAAAGCAGATGTTCATCATTCTCTAAAGCTCATATTCAATGCTTCTCTTATTAAACTACATTGAATTTAAATATATCACAACACTTTCATCAGATTAAAAAACAAAAGGAAGTTTCATTTCAGTGTTGAGAAATAAGGGGTTAAACTGTGTTTTGATACATAAAACAAATGCTAGGTATGGTTCATTATGATCCAGTATATTTCAACACAAACCCCAAAGTAAACAGGTAAAAAAGTAAAAACATTACTCTGCCTGCCAAACAATTTCTAGGGAGCTTTAAAGAGCATACATTGATTTTGAAAGGTTGATAAAGATTTTTGAAATGAGAAACTTAAAAACTGAAGACAGAGCAAACAACCTAGAAACCACAATCAAATTTGTATTCTGCAACTCGTATTTTTAAAGTATTTACACCATGTGAACGTTTTTGCCTCCATGAAACTCTGCTCTTAATTATCTAGGTCTCTAAAAGTATTTTTAACTGGAAAGGTAGCACCCTGTGTCAGGTGATTGGCTTAATAGCTGCTGAGTAATTTGGATCACAGAGATTGTGTGAATAAACGTTCAAGTGCACACAAAAAAATCAGCAAAACCTGAGTGACAATGAAAAAAATCAATATGTGGAGCACTGTGCAAATGGGCAGATGTTTGCTCTATTACACAACAAAATGAACGACCTGAAAACGCCACTCAATACCAGGATGGTCAGGCTTATTGGAAATTCAATTTCTGTTGTTTTTTAAATTACGAAATGAATGGATTTCAGTATGGATGCAATCCTGGCTTCTGGTTATACTTTATGTTTTGCACAATCAACATCAGGTTTCACTTATATTTTAATGAGAAAGCTATTTTAACATCTTGGCAATAAGACTGTACATCTTCTTTGGAGCCAAAGATATCTGAAGCAATATGAGAATCATGGTTTACAGTATTGGGTTCCACATTAGGAAATTCAAATTAAGGATATGACTCAAATTCTCAGCAAACTCCACGTTTAAATAAAACATGAATCTGCTCTATTTATGCTTGACATACATTAAGTATAAAAATCCAGCACACACAGGAGAATGATCACCAACAAAATAAAATTACCAATGACAAGCAATTAAAATGATGCAGCATCTTGGTTAAAACCAAAGCAATTTATAAATTATTAAAAAATTATTAGACAAGTGCATGGCTAGTGCTAGCAAGTTTTGGTTAATAAAGAATAGTTGTATCTAATGTGTAACACTGTATCATATTTGTTCTGAGAAAAAGGAGCATTAATACACACCTTCTCTTTATCATACATGTGCAGGAGAAGCCACGTTTGTCTTGTCTTCTGAAACTTCCATTCTTCTGGGTTTTCAGACCAGCTGTAGAGAATTAGAAAAAAAAAATCGCTAAAATGAAATATTGTGATATCAAAACATTCTTTATTCAGAAAATATTCCCTGCAATGCCTCCAAGTGACTTTGTATGCACGCATGGAGTTTTGGGGCACTGTGGGACACAGATACTGGCACACATTTTCTCCAAGGCCACCTGGCTTCTGTGCAAATAGTGAAAGGTTATAGAAGTTATTATAGTCAAGACTGTTATAAATTTTCCTCAGAAAGCACTGATGCCTTGAAGTTAAATATCAAGTCCCACTCCCCAGCTTTGGCCAATCCTTTAGGAGAGGTCATTGCCCTCATTTGACCCACAACAACTAAGCACCCCAAATCCTTATCCCAGCTGCAGGGCTACCTGATTATTTGGGGAGGTGGGGTGGAAAAGGAATCATGTTTGGGGTTTAGAAAGTTGGTATTTCACCATAAACTGAAATTTATACAAAATTAGGCAGCCTCTGAAGTCACCTCAGTAATGACTGAAGCCCATCACAGGAGGCTGTTCTACAGCAGACAATTTCATTCCTTGGGAGCATATATTTAGGGCTTGGGTTTGTCTCAAGGTGTAACTCAAATATTTATGTTTACAGGATAGCAAGATGTTTTCTTTTGTCTCTCTCTCACAAGGAATACTTCAACACTGTCCAAAGTGAGGGGGCAAAACAAATGAGGAACATCTGCAAATGCTCTTTGGCTGTTTAGCAAACACATTTTAAACATACAAATTTTTTGCTGGGTTCAAATAGCATATTTACATACATTTTTAACATGTTTTTAAAGCTGGTATATTCTGTTTTAGATGAAGAAAGAGATACTTATTTCTATAAACAAATGAGCAAACTAGCAAATTTCGCCATAAAACGAAGATTTCTTTTTAAAATTATATGCTCAAAAATTAGCATCTTAATATATAAAAAATCTGACAACACACCAAAATATCATTTAAAAAGAAAGAAGAAATATATAAGAGAAAACCCAGAAACTTTCACACTTAATTTATCTTTCTCTAAAGAAAAATAAGTCTCCAGAGGGTAGCATGCAAGATGCCATTAATGTTCCAGCTTGTTTTACACAGCAATAGAGAGCACAGAAATCAATTGAAAAGCCAGCTGGGTATGAGAATTAGTATTGTTTAAACACTGTAAAGTCTAATAAAGCAAAGGAGTCCTCATCTTTGGCAAATGCTGCACCAGCACATTGTGCAGTCAATTTAATGAAAGAACAAAATGAGACCACAAATTTGTACAGAAAGGTTCCATGGGAGCCTCTGAAGAAAACCCAGATATAGAAATTACTGTCTTCACGTTCAAACTCAGAATAAAGAAAAAGCAGCAACAGCTCATTAGGATTATCACCAGCTAAACTTAATAAAATAGTCTGCAACCTACATATAAGGTAAAAATCGGACAAATAACAGTAAACCATGAAGGACAGACAAAATACCAATAATCACAATATATAACCTTTTACATGCTCAAATTAAATCTATTAAATCAAATTAAATCTACTATTAAATGAGCTGATTTAGAGGCGTCTTTTGGAACACTGTAAATAAATAGGCAGAAGTTTGCAAAACAAATATTGCACAAAATCAGGAGGCTGAAAAGCTGACTAACAAAACCTATAGAATTAAACAGTAAATTGTTATTATAGGGAAACCATCCTTCCGCCATCACCACCAGCCTAGAAGCCAAAGCACATGCAAAACAAAGATCACTCAACCCTTGGTGTCACTTTGCCTTCGCAGCAAGGTGCCCAACTGGACAAATGACACCACCTGCAATGTGAGGAGCCACAGAGAAGGAAGTCAGAAGGGCTTTCCTTGTGGGTGCAGTGTGTGGGGCAAACAGCAACCTGCTCATTTGTCCCCACTTTCTCTGTTTGCCAGGCAAACGCAGTAGCTCCTCACTGAGAAACTGGGACTTCTGCAGGAAGTGACTGAACTTCTAGAAGTTCTTCAAAACAAAAACCCAGAGACAATGACAGTGCTCGCTTTTCTTTTAACCTTTCCTTCTATGAGGTTCATCCCTGAGAAGAAGGTAAGTTTAGAATTCTTTTTTACTTTAATTAAGCCTGGAGACAGTTTACATTATGGTCTTTGCAAGGAGACAAGAACAAGCTGAATGACAGATCTGTGACCATAATCTCTGAGAACAGTGCCTCTTCTAATGACAACCTTTAACACATGTTTGTATTTCTCTAAACTATTCTGTGTATTTAGACATCTGCAATATCCATCGGTTAGACACACCACAGAGTACTCTGAATCTTTTATTCTCTGCTAATTTTATGTTTCTATCACTTACACTGTCACCTGAGTACTGTTGGCATTTAAAGTTTAAAACAACAGCCTGATTTCACTAATCTCCCATAAAGCTATAGGATGTTAAAATATTTTTATTACCTAGTTTATAAACAACTGAGACCAGCAAGTGAGTGCACTATAAGGTTAATTGCTCTTATTAACCTATTACCAAAACCATATGCTCTCTTCTACATGTTAAGGCAAGTGGTTGTACTCCTGCATCCAGGATCCCATATGGACTTTTGCTCCAGTGAATTCTCTTGTAGAAACAAACAAAAGTTTTGGTTTGTCTTCCTGAAAGGTTCTGCTCTATATACACCACAGTAATTCATATAAACAACAAATACTTTAACATAATCAACTGCAGAAAATACATTTATGCCTATTATGGCACTGGAGCCTTACAAACGATTTCTTTTGCTTTGTGCTCTGTCCTATTAGAATCAAATACTAATTTAGTACAGTAAGAGAAAACAGTATTTTCCTTACTAGACCGTGGATATACCTGTATTTTCAGAAAATACTCCCAAGTTTTTAACTGGTACTGAATCCATGGTAGTATCAAATCCTGTTTCTACCCCTTCAGGAAAATGGTCCTTCTCTTAACCTGAATTCCTATCAAACTGTGGTCAAAACACTCTGGATAATGGATGCACAATCTTTAATGCAGATAACATGACAGTTGCTCCCTGCAACTGGATCCCCCAACAGTTACTAAAATAAAACTTTTCCACTGATTCCTATGACAGCTTTTTCCTACTCTGGTGACAGCTTTAAAATCTATGGAGAGTATCACTCCATGACAAAGTGAGAGGGGTGTCTTCTTTTATCAGGATGACATCATTAGTACATTTTTAGAAATGCTCAACTTTTAAACTACAGAAGTTCAACCTTTGCAACACAACAGAGGTCTCACTTTGCTGTTTACATGCAGATAAACTTCCTTGACATACTGCAGCAGGACAAAAGGCTTTTCCTTGGAGTGATTAAATATACGGAGTAAGACTGACTACATTACAGTTAAAAAAACTCTTTTTATAGAAAATTATAACCTCTTCCACAGTTTGAATTAATTTGGTAGCCTCTAGAAATATCTATGTCAGAATCTAATATAAACTATGAAATTGGATGAAAAATATACATGTGTAAAACATGTATTTTTCCAGTGGGCCTTGGGCTAATTTTCCATATACTGTACAAACACTAATTGCCTTCTTTACACATTTCATGTTTGAATCTTTCTTATGAGCTCCAGCTCATTGAAAAAAACACATTGGTTGACTTTAGTTAAAGTGAACTTGAACATTTGTGCAAATGATCTTCCTAAGTGGCTTTGAAATTGAAGAGACAGAGGAAATGAATCAAATAAATCAAGCGGCTTAGGAAATTTTACATTTGGGCTTTTGTTTTTCAGATGAGTCTCCTGTGGAAAAGCTGCCCAAGATTCTCACTAGTCCACCTCATAAATGACAGTCATCTCACACAAATCTATTCCCAAAACATGGGAATTCAGGCAGTGTAAGCAGGCAAACAGAGGACAATTGGTAGCGTGCAGGGCAGGGCACTCTCTGGGGTGCCGTGGTAGAACGAGATGGGGAAGGGAAAGTCCTCAAATTGGTTCCAGAAACGCAGTCAGAGAAAAACATTATTGTTACAAATTGGATTCAGGAAGTCAACACAATGCATCTGCTCAGACTACTGGCCAGGACAAAACACTACAAAGCTGTCACAACTGGTAAATAATCACTGTGTGTAGAAAAGTTCTGTGCTGAGAACCAACCATTTTACTAACTCAATTCGAAAAAAAATTATTGGGTAGGAGACAAGTCTCAAGAAACCAGAAAGACTGACAGAGAAGTGACTGCTGATAACCTTCCAGAAGACACGAGAGCACTGCTGCAGGTCAAATGCAAGGACACATAGACTGACCTACAGGCACTGCTCCATGTGTGCCACTGATGGTCCAGTCCACCTTGGATACACCTTCATGTCGGGGTATCTATCCAAGGAAAAGCAGACTGCTGCCAAACTTAGATTTCTCCAGTGTACAGCCCAGGCTTAGTATCAGGGAATTAAGTTGAAAGGTTCCTCCAGCCCTGGGGACCAGCTCAGAGTGCAGCCTCCCCTGTGATTTATCCATGAGGACTCATGTCTGACTCCCTCAACTCCCTCAAAGGAGGGACAGGGCTACAGGCCTGGCTCACTGCACCACATTCAGGGCTACATTGAAAATATCTACTGAAAACATTCAAAGCAGCATTGTACAACACTACAGAAAAATTGTCATGTCCCTCCAACCTCACTTATCTGGGTACTTCTCTGTTTTGATACACCAGTTATTCATCACCCTGCAAGCTGTCTTTAAGGATCACCTCTTCTTCTACATGCCCCTCATGGAGGGCTGAGCAGGAGTTATGGCACATGATTAAGGCTTACAGGAATCAAGTTAGGCACAAACTCTCTGCCAACAGCATAATTTCTGCCCTATCAGTAAAATGTGGATAACAGGTGTTTCCTAAATAAAGAACAACCACCCCCTAAAAAATTCCCTTACAGATATGCAAAGCCTTGCTGAACCACTTGGCACTCAAGCGATCTGCTGCAGTGTTTCACAATGCAATACATACAATAGCAGCCACTTTAAAATCCAAAGCAATGGGGTTTAAGGCAACTCACTGCCCTTATAAGGCCCGAATTTGGAAAGTGCACACTGAGAGAGTCCAAAGGTGAGCACAACACACATATGGGCAGCAGGTGAGCACGGGAATGCTGCTCCTAAAAGAGGCTCCCTGGAACCACTGGGAGCATGGAGGGAGAAAAATTTGGCATAGCTCATTCTTGTGGGAGAAGAGCCATTTTATGGATGGAGGTTTTATATGGATATATAAAAACATACATGGATGTGGAATTAAGTTTTATACATGCCCTATAGTGCACATAGTGCAGCAGGAATAATAATTTTTTGTCCAGTTATAACACGTACAATTATTTAAAGGGAAATGTAAAAGTGTTATTGGGGGTATTCAGAGTTTCTTCTATTTCCCTCAGGGGCATTTAAAATGAATTTACTTTTACAAAGATAGGTTTTGAATGTCTGGTTTTTTACCCAGCAACATACCTAGAAAGAGGCCTCATGATGCACTTCAGCACTCAATGCAAGGCAAGAGAAAATCTAATTTCAAGTGCATGTGATGCTGATATTCCTCATTTGGGGGAAGAAAAAAACCACCAAAATTTAAATTCTAAGTAGATTTTTAGAGATTAGACTGGAATAGCTGTATTAAAATCCTGGACACACTGATCTGTGGCAGGACCCAAGATCTAGACATCAGAAAGAGTCATAGCCTTTATTTTTAACCATGTTTTACTCATGCTGTGGATGAGTCTTTTTATTTCCCAACTTAAATTCCTGGAGAAAGTTCATATATTTGCATCGATATTTTCAAATCCAGTTTGGAATCTAATTAAATTATGACTCAGATAAAGGTTTTCCTTTTTTTCCTGGAAGAGAAGACAAGACACTAGTGGAGCTCTTTTGCCAAAAGAAAACTTGCTAAAATTGTCAACAGATTTTAGAACCAGTGCCACATTTTTGGTTGAAAATCCTGGCACCGTTTCTCAATCTGTGGTTTAAAAACAATTTTTAATATATTCTTCCATCTGGTTTAGACACAGCATAATGACTACAGACTTGTGAAAAGGCAAGAGGAGGAAGCTTTTTCTTTTTAATTTAGGAATCCCACATGCAGGAAAAAATAAGTGTGCTTTTTAGTGTCCCATTTTCATCCTGCTGTCCAAGATAAGGACGGATTGTATCTGATTATGTCCATACAGCAGACAGGTCACAGGATTTTCTTAGAAAGTATTTATAAAGCAAAAGGAAAGGGCCTTTGTGCCATAAAGCAAAGCTTTGATTGAACCTACATAAAATGTTTATCGCAGCTTATCTTTTATTATATGTACTTTTATCACTTGCCATTATTTGTAACGTTTTATATTATGTTTGCATCCTGAGGCTTCGGCCAAGCTAAAACTCCCCTTCCTCCCCCACCACAGGCTCTGTTCAAACGCAACATGAGAAGTTCCCTTGAAGAGCTTCAAGTATAAACAGATGAGACAGATGATAAGTGGGAAGAAAAGCTGACCCAGAAAATTACAACAATGCCTCAAAATCATCCAGCAGGTCCTGAGTAGAGCTCCTGCCTCTGACATCTGGTACAGCACACGTAGGGAATTCAGCCTCTCACAGACACCAACCTACCTGCAAATGCCAACAGCATTCCACTGGGAAAAAAACCTTTGCAGTTCCTTTAAAAATTACTTTCCTAATACAGTTATTTAGTTACTGGTATCTGTGTTGGTCTGCCTGCAGGAAAACTGCAGCTTGATTTGGGGGGAAAAAAAAAAAAGATATAGAGAGATATATGTCAGTAATAATATGCTGAGAACTTTCTGTTGTTTTCAGTAGTAACAAAAAGGTCAGCAGCAAGCTTGAAAGCCCACAGTTACTATTATTGTGTTACTAAGCTAAATGTGCTTTTTATTTTACATGCATTCATAAAAAGAACACAAAGCAGGAGTTGAATTATCACGGAAGAATAAAAAATAGAATTTGAGCCCTTCACAGCCAATCTGTTCTGCTCCTGCAAGGAATACACAACCAAGTGCTATCTCGAACTTGTGCTGAAGTCCCATCTCCTCTCCAGATGTCCATCTTTCCTTGCACTTAATTCTGGTCACAATGATGCCTGGACCAGAAATGAGGGAAAGGGAAAATGAAAACAACTGTTATGCCTCCCTCCCATGAAGAACATCCTGGGGGGTATGAGCAGATACAGAGGGCCCCACAGTCTGTATGAAAATCATGTAAGAAGCCAGCTGCACGTAAAATCATTTTCAAAAGTTGGCAAAAATCCAGTTATATAAATGCTTTCTGAAGATCAGATGAAGGATATGCTACCAGACCCAGAAAAAACAAATATGGTCAATTCTCTTCTCCTTTACTGTTACACCACATAACATCCAACTGTGGTACAGAACAGGCCTGCCAAGGCACAGGCTCAAGCTGAGTAGTTAATTTACATTGGTTTTTAAATTTTAAATCAGCTTTCAAAACTTTTAGAGGTTCTCAAAGAAAAAGCAGCATATCAAAGAAAAATAGTAGAAGAGATTAAAAAAAATTAAAACCTAATTTCTTAAACTACTTTGCTACATTTCAAGTGAGAGATCTGAAGAACATATATATTGAAATCAGGCTGAAAACACAATTTGGATACCAGTCCTAGATGCACTGTTGCAGCAACTACGTTTGCAGGGGTTTTTTAATTTCAAATGAAATCCAAGTATTTTTATTGCTGGCTAATTAGACAAAGCTCATCTTTGTTACAGGAAGCCCCACACAGCCCTCTTCCAATAATTCATCACACAGATGGCTTTTAAAGTGCGTCTGAGAAGTAATACATTTGGGGATATTCTGGACGGACCAGAAGAACATATATAGAACATATATAGAAGTTTAAAAAAAAAAGGACATATCAGCCATCCTTGTCATTTTTTACATCCCAGTTTGGACATCCCACGGCTGCATTCATTAGGAAGAGGCGGATGGAGTCAGAGTGTTGCAGACCCCTGGTCATCTGAATTTCTCAAGCTGTAACCTCACAGAATGACTTACTCTTCTTTTTGCAGAAGAGTTCTAAAAAGAGACAGTATCAATATCAAGATCAACCTAAAAGTGTACACCAGTTGACAGCCCACTCACATTTTTTTTTATTTAGCTGAGATATTCAGTTATCTCTCACTCCGTAATAAAATCTGCCACTGCACAATGGTGTTCAGGGCAGTATCAGATTCCCCTCTTCTAATACCCTGTGACATGTGTTGCACTACTAAGATTTTAAGTAATCTATGCTTAAAGAAATGGATCTTCTAATTACTGCTTCCTGCAGCTGGCTCTCATTCCAATTCAATTTCATTCATATAAAAGTAATTACTGATACCTTTTTGGGCATCATCGTATTAACGAATGTGTGAAGGAGGAGACAAGTTTTATTAAGGATCCAGTTTTATTATTTCAAAAATATTTCTTGTTATTCTAACTCTGGTTAGGAAGCCTTGACAGCTCCCTGGAGCTAATTGATTAATAATCATTGCCAACTGCATTTTAAATTTTAATTTTGGCTTTGGCTGACTACACTAAATGATTCCCTTGAGCTACAAAACTGCTCGCCACTACTACGAGTATTTGGGCATTAGATGAATAGATTGAATGTGTTTGAGGAAGTGAGTAGTGGTGTTAATTCTCCTAGATCTAAATTTTACGACACAGAAAAAGCATAAAACTTCCCCTTTGCATTTCTGCCATGTCAGGAACATGGTCTGAAGATGGGTGAGTACAAAATGCCTTTTCTCAAAGCCAGAAGAGGGGTTAAGGATGGGATGCCTGGGCTTAGAGCCAGGAGTGAGGCAAGGAGTTTGGAGAGCCAGGGGAGAGCAGACTTCAGAAGCTGGGAGGGAAAGCTGAGCCTCACACTCCTTCAGTGCAACCTCACTGCAAACAACATTTTATCAAAATAAAGTAAATAATTCCTGCAATCTGCTTTTAGTTAAAAAATATCCAGAGGTAGTTTGTTGTAATAGTTATATGTGAAATGGGTTATTTTAATTATTCTGATTTGATTTGACCCAAACAGTGCACACGTTTCCCCCAAGACAAATGGGAAAGGTCAAAGTGCTTGTTGAGGTTTTGAGCACTTCAGTGAGGATTGAAAACATCTACTTAACTTCAGGATACAGTCCTGAAGCAGACTGGCCTGTTTTTAAAGACTCCTGAATCTCCCTAATATATGTCCCAAGGTTTCTAAAAGTAATTTCAGATCAAATAATACATTAAAGCTGCTTAATTATTCAATTAGATACAATCTCTTTTGTGTAATACCATGGAAAGATGAAAGCCGGATTTCAACGATAAATATCTAATGGCTACATTTAATAAACTGTTGAGAAAATTCATTTATACTGAATTTTCTTTTACTGGAAAGGAGTCATTAAGAAAGGAGACATTAAATTTTCTTAACTGGGTTTGCAAATAAAGATGTTATTTTACGGGAAAGAGTCAGGCAAAGAACCCTTAATTATTTTTGCCCCAATATTTGTGGATTTAACATGTGTAATCGAGTTTTCCCCATCTGACAGATCACTTTAAAAATTTCTTTCTTCTGCACAAACTAAATAAACATGTATGTGAAAAATTAGGAGTTTAACGATCCCATTGATAAAAGTATTAGTAAATAAAAGCAAATTAATCTTTGGGGAAAAAAAATCAAGTCACCAAGCATGCTTGGGAAGCCTCCTCAGGCACATGAGAATGAGTCATTTTAAGTGCCACCAATCTTATCTGATACAAGATCATATGCAGGAGGAAAATCTTATATATATGGCTGAGAATAAAGTGCTGTCTGTAACCTCCAGCTGGTGAACTTGGGAATTGTTGTTCCTAGTTTTACAAGCAGCAATGAAATGGAATAAAGCTGGTCTGGTCACCTGCAGCAATACTATGAGGGACCACAACTGCAAGGAGACCCCAACCATGGCAGAGAGAACAAGACAGTGGCCTTTAGGAATGTCTTGAGACCCCACTGCAGAACTAAATCCATGCAAACTTGGCTCCCAAAACAAGGAATTGCTAAAAGCCCTGCAGGTCTGTTGGGAGCAGAGTTTGGTACAGGGCCAAAGGAAACAGAGCCTGTGCTCAGATGAGAAGAAAGTTATGTCTAGTTTCCCTCATGTCACTTGACTGAAAGGAGACCTTTGGATAGTACAAGGACTTTGGTGAGTCAGAAACTTCATCAGTGTTTAATTTATCCATCTGAAAAATGGGGTAATATAACGATTTCACAAAAGCTGCCATAGCGAGAGCAAAATAAATTAGTGTCAAAATATTCTTCATTTATTTTGTCAAAATACACTTGTGATATGCTATCGAGAAAGGCAAAATGGAAAAGCAAATTATCATTACTACAGCAGGGACAAGACAGAGACAATATGTTTAATAAAAAACATATCAAAATCCCTTTAAAGATGGGGCTGGTCAGTTGATAAGGTACTTTTCAGCTGATACTGTAAATGATAGATGTCAGATGAAAGCACTGGTGAATTCATGTTAATGATGCTATTAAATACAGTATTTCCATATGAGAATGAACAAAATGCCCAAGTAAATATTTTGACAGCTTTGCTTCACTGAAAAAAGTGGTAGAATTGCAAAGAGGCAGAAGGTTCCAAATTAAATCACTCTGCAGCTTTTACTGAAATATGCTTTGAGAGGCAAACTTGTGACCTTCAATAAAACTAATTCAAAGATTTAGAAAGACAAATAATTTTATTTGGAGCCACAAAGCAGGACTAGAGTTTCCTAATCTATTTTTCATTTTTTGTTAAATTTAGTGACCATTTATGGTTATAGATATTACAAGGAGAAATTTCTTTCCTCTGCATAAACTAAATAGCACAATGAGCAGATTCAGAAAGATGGAACAGCTACTGACTCTGACTGAGAAAAATTTAGCACAGACCTGAGTTTCCTTTGCTTCTTCCTCTCAAGCCATGCATTAGTGCTAAGCAGAGGGGTGAGAATGCTACTCCAAACCCATTCCTTATAAAAGGAGTTTATCCACAATAGTATTAATAGCTAAGCCGTAAGAGTTTGGTTCAGGGAAGGTTGTGTTAGTCCAGCTGCTTTTCCAAAGCTCAGCTGAAGGAGTTGCATCATAAGCATTTACTAATTTGACTGAAAAATCATGCAATCATTGATGTTTCTAAAACTTCCTACTTGTGAACGAGTCAAAAATACCACATAAATATCTGCAATATCTGAGAACTTCCACATAAAAGTCTTAGAACCCAACATTTCAGAATCACCTGTTCTGTCTCCAGAAACCAGAGCTCCTTATCCAGCAAGGTGGAAATGGCAAAATACATCCAAAAATGTTTCTAAGCACCCGAGATCTTCACAACTTGCTCCACCACTATGGAGGGGACTTCCCAGAAATTATAAGACAGAAATTATTTTATAAAGTAATTCTGTCCATCTGGAGCATTTCCAGGATAGTATTACAGATACCCAGAATATATTTCTAAGGTTTGTTTTCTTCCCAGAAATTCTTGGCAAAAATAGCTAAGATTGGCTCTGAGCCACTTTTTGGTTCTTACTTTTGGTTGCTGTTTTTAGAATTCTGTAGTAAATAATACGATCATTTGTCAGCATTAGCTTGAACTGACAAGTTTGTCTTCAGCAACAGCTAAAGCAGCCACAGTGCCTGCTCTGGTTCTGGAAGTGGTGCAACTTATAAATCAGCTCCATGCAGTGCCTGAGCTCATTTGCAGAGCCATGACTTCTTAATTCAGAAACATCTGAGCGTTAACCTGGTTAATTCAGCTTCCAGACCTGAGTATTCCTGCACAGGTGCCTTCCTCTGTTCAGCATCTGTGCAGGCATCCCTTCAACCACCTACATGGCAAAGCCTGGATCACCCACTCTGGGTAGCTGTAATATTTATAAGTGGAAAAAAGAGAAGAGATACACATATGGAATAGTAATCTGCATGAACTCCCTAAATTAAGGGTAAGATATTCATGTGCTTTTTGCAAAACAGTGAAATTGTTGTATTAGAACCATAAAAAGCAGCTAACCCAGCAAGAAGTTAATAACAGTTTAAAAGCAATTCCTGCACAATCTGACATCCTGTGGATGTCATGTAGGGGTTAGAAAAACACTGGCATGGCTCCAGCACGGTTCTGCTTATCGCTTACCATCAAGGTACAGAAAAGTGAATCCAGAAGTGAATGACTGTCACAGGCACTGAAAATCATCAACTCAGGCTGCCACCAGACCTCTTGATTAAACGGGCAAAAGCTGTATGGTGCTGCTACTGAGAGTATAACATGAGGTCACAGAATCCTAAATGAACAGTTTGAATAAGCAGATGATAATGAGAACACCTGGAAATGGGTATCACAAAGCCAACTCTGAAATGAGAGCATATCTGTTTTGCTGCAGCCAGGCTGAAACAGGATGAGAGGCTCTGTCCTTTGACAGTCTGTGAAAAATCTATTATGGCTATAGCTGGCATGTTCATGCCAACACTGTCACACAAATCTGAGTTTTTAGTGTTCTGCAAATTCAATGTGAAATCTCAACTCAAAGGTGGCTCAAAGATGAACCCAATGTTGTTGTCCACAAAGCAAGACCAGAGTGACAGGAGCAGGAAGCAATCACAGACTCCCAGTCCCTTCTGTGTGAAGCTGGAAGGTAGCTCCAGCTAAACAGCATGTGTATTTCCAGGTCTTGCATTTCCAGAGGATCACAGACACAGGAGTTCAAAGAGAAGCACCAGAGCACGTCAGGGCCTGGAAGGAGCAGCAACAGATGAAGGATCATGGATGTACTGCTCCATTGCACAGGCAGTGAGACTGGGAAACCTGGCACAGGCACAAGAAGGATGTAAACACCAGGATGAGAGAAGTTCTTTTCCAAATGTGGAGCAATACAATAATTTAGAAAACCTTGCTCAATAACAGGACTAACACAGCAGAACAATTTTTCATATACCTTAACAGCAAGCTTTGCCTTCTGCAGAAGGTAATATGCTTGAGCACATTTACAGAATAGTCCCAAGCAGCACCAAACCTGTGGAGTGAATATGCCCCCTCCACCCACTCCCACAAGAATAACTGCTGGCATACCAGCACCCTAAAAATAGGAAAGGTGTGGGCATTGCAACAGAGAGCTTTGTAGAGCTTCTGAGTAATGGCAGGGCTGCCAGGGAACTGCAAACAGACCGAGGTGGCTTCATGAGATGCCACTGAACATAACTGAAGTTACACAAGGGAGTGTAGGATAATGATAAGGTAACTAATTTTTAATAAGATGAGACTCCTTTGCCACAAAGAGAGCCAGTGACTGCCTTTAAACTGAGGAAGATCTGCACAACTATTAACATCAAATGGAAAACTTGAAGTTTTACAGACTGATTTAGGTCAAGGAGAAGAATCCCACTTAGAGGCAGGTCAGGCCCCGGTAGAAATTAAAAGTCAAGCAATATAGAAAGTTGGAGAAGTGCTAAAACAAATTCCCTGATCTCTGGAGTATTAGGAGAAGTGCAAGCCTTTGAAATCAGATAGCAGCAAGTGCCTGCTCAAGTTCATATAAAACAGCCACAGAACAGCGTCAAATGCAAATTTATCCTGTATCTGACTCTCTGGATTCATGAGGCTTCTTACGGATCTAATGAATATGACAAAATGACTAAAAGCATGTATGAATAGATTAATTACTTCCATAGTTAACGCTTGCCCCAGAACCTTTAAAAAGTACCCTTATGATTATGAAAGCAAAACTCTCCTCCATCACTTATTCCCCTAATCTTTGAGGAAAAGCTGCTCTTTCAAGACACCTTAAAGCCCCAGTTATTGAAGGGAATTCAGGAACGCTGCTGTGTCTAATTACAAGTTTCTCTTAACTTCACATGCTATTTTTGTTACTGGCTAATTGAGATTCATCAGTTGAGCAGTTCTCCAATATTTCATGAAATTCAAGATAACTGATGAGTTTATATATATGCTGCACCTCCCTATCAGGAAGGAAACTCAATCTCCGACCTGGAGGGTGGGGGAAGGAAAAATGACACTAAGTGCTAATGTTAGTTGCTATCCAACCCAAGGAGTCAGTTTCTGGAGGAAGGAAGAAAAAACTGTGTATGTTTAAATTTCTAGTGCATCAGTTACCCTTAATATGTAAAAGCTGAAGTCATTAATGGCAGAACATCAACACCAGTGCCAAGTTTGAAATTAAAGATTTAGGCCAGTAGCAATGAGAATGACTTAAATAAGTTCAGAATCAAACGTCACTAACCATGGCTAAAAAAGTACTTAACCTGTGAGAAGAAAAACAGCCAAATGTTATGGATTACCAAAGCAAACTGAATCTGACACAAGCCCACTCAATGTGCTTTAAAATTAGAAACTGGTCTTCAACATTAATGAGCGTGGTTGTGTTTGCACAGAAGTTCTGCCAATGGAGTCATCAGCTCCAAATGGGGTAGGATGAATAGTTTTGTGATTTCCTGAAGGGCCACTGTCATCTCAGCTCCTTGGCCACACATCTCAAATGTTGCTGCCCACTTTATTGACCAGGACAAGCCTCTCCTGGTTCCTTCAAAAATCGGCAACTTCCTAAATATTAACTGAGTGAGCACTAAGCTACCTCATAATATCTTTCTCCACATGGCCTCTGATCCAGCAGGAGTAGACACCTGAAATACTTTCTCCATGTTCGCTCTATTGATATATCTATATCATATATGGCACATATTTAAAAATGCCTAAGTATCAAAATAAATGTTTTTAGCAACACCCCTCAGATTTCTGTGTTTTTCAAAAGGAAGAACAACGTGTCAGCTTTAAAATCTCCTGTGCTTGGCACTGTTTGCAATAAAGTTGGATGGAGGACCGGGATCTGTTTCCATTCTGCAAACCCAGCGGATAAACAGCCACCCGGGGCTGTCGAGGGCTGTCAGCAGAGCTGCCACCTCGGGTTCTGCAGAGTCAGACACATCCCCACCTCGGGGGAAACTCTGCCTGCCTCGCACTTTTGTGCTTCTGCAATGTGCCCTTGGTTTGCATTATTCTAAAAGCATACTTTTTCCTTTAAAGAAATCTCTGGCATTCTCTGAGTCTCACCTGAATTTAAATCAGGGATGAGAAAAGTAAGATTTATAAAGGAAAGTAAAAAGCCTTGGGAAACATTCTGGTGACATATATTACTAGTATAATACAAATCGTGGAAAAAAAATGTACTCCAACACCTTATTTTTAACATTTTAACACATTAAAAATTTTGACATTTTAAATAGTATTGCAAGGCTTAGGTAATTCTCAGCAATATCCAGATAATGATATTATCTATTACTTCTACTTCAGATGATATTGATCTTGTAATTCCACATACATTTAGTGAGATCTTTTCAGATCTCTGTCTATTCCTTTGATGGGTGATGGAGAAAACCATATGTGCAGATCCATACAGCAATGAACTTTCTAAGCCAAACACAGGAACAGCAGCTTCTAGGAGAGAGTGGCTTGCCAAGCCAAACAAGTTCTGCCAACATTTTAACATCACAGAAGGTCAGTTAGGTTATAATTAAATCTAATTACCATTCTCATGAATTGCAACAGCTTTTCACTTGAAGTCACTTCATGCTCAGAAAAGGATGATTTTTTCAAGATTTTCCAAGAATCACAGTAATGAGATATTCTAATCTTGGCTTTAAATCTGAATCATCACTTACCATCATAAAGAAACAAGGCATGTCATCATTAAAAGGAAGAGATTTCAGCAGTTTATTCAACCACTAACACTTCCTCACTCCTGCTTTTCCCTATTCCTCTGCAGTAATTTTACAAGTTATTTTTCTCTTCTGTTCAGTACTACTCTGGGTTTTTTCATTATTTCACATTTTCTTTTTTCCTTTTCAGACTTTTATAACTTTCCTGCTTCAGCTCCCTATTTTTAATCCTCTATATATCCTCAGCTCTTCCTGTCTTCTCCCTCACCAAGCCAGGGAGTCTGATGGCAGTAACTTTCCAGTTTCCACAGACAAGCTGACTGCTCCTTGAACAGAACAGCTTTGGGAACCACTTGAGCTTATCTTACTGAGGAAAAAGGTGAGACAAAAACTGGTGAAGCAAAGACTTTTTATCTCCCCCTTTTCTCTTTTTTTTTCCTCCTTTTTTTTCCTCTTCCTTTTCTCACAGGCCAACAGAAAATGAGAGAGGAAAAAAGCCAGAAGCCATTTGGCTGCTTCTCTTCCATCAGGAGTGCAAAACCTGGTCATGCTTTTCCTGGTCTCATTAAATGAGCAAGCAACAGAAAAGCCTGAACCATCAGTGCCACGCAGCTCACAGGGGAGACCCTTCAGCACCTCAGGTACAGTAATTGGGCTGCAGGTTGTGAACTGACATCAGCTGCTGTTGCACCTGGCCAGGGTGAAAAAAGCCTCTCTCAACTGCTAGCATGGTCCTTCAATAAAATTATAATTTGATCTCTCTGGAGACTGGAAAACATCAAGGACCATTTGTTTTCAGACTCAAGTAACGGAACTGGAAGAGCTGCTCAGCGGGCAGCACAGTGTGGCCAGCAGGACAGACCCCCAGCAGCTCTGCCAAAGACACCCACGTGCCTGGGTCCAGCATTGCTCCACTTGGAATGTGGCTCCACTGCTGCAGGGCTGCTCTGAAAGCGTCAGGGACGGCAGGATGTGATGAGCAGTCCTGCTCCCTGCACACTGTGTGCCTCACTCCCTCTCATCAATGCTCTCTTCATTAACTCCAACTAACAACGTGAGGCACGGCTTTGTGAAAGTCACCTCGTGCCTCGTGCAGCTGTGCTCTCATACCACAAAGAGTCCCTTAATAAATAAAATTGACAGTTTCAGTTATCATATGGTACTTCAAGTTCCACCTGTCCTACAGGAGATTTACATGTCATCAAGGAGTTAAGATGTCACTCCACTAACCAACCCTTATGTCATGTGAGGCTTTTATTGCAGGTGGGGCAAAACACAAAACCACAGCATCCTTTTGTTTACTTCCAATTATTTTAATCTCTTGCATCTGTAAGATTTACCTGTCCTCGCACATATTATTCATGCCTGTAGCCCTGCAAAAGCACACAGATTGAAATCCTTGACCCACTGATGTTGGAGGGTTTGCAATGGGCTTTCAGAACTTGGATTTTAATTCCCTTTCTCCAGCAAATATATTTCTTTTGTGATTCCTTTAAATCCAGTTGTTTTTTGCACTCCTACTGGGTTGAAAAGATGTCTGAGGTGTAAAAGGATTACGCTGTTTTTCTGTGATTTACAACAGTGCGAGATGGTCCTGCCACTTTTGGGGCTAGAACAGTGACTGGCTGTTTGCTTCGCAATTCAGTATCTTATGACTATACCTGTTAAATCTACAAAATTCAAATTGTCTGTTGCTGAAATAATCCCTCACAACCTACTGCTGGACAGACAGCCCACAGACTCTGTATTATAAGACCATTGACAGAGCAGGTATTCTATTTCAAGGTAATTGGCACAGGTTAAGTGAAACTCCAGAATCAAATTGGTTCCAATATTAGTTCAAATATAATTTCATATTCTCTCACCTAACAAGGCAAAAATCCATACAGATAACAGTGCAATAACAAGCAAAAACCCACAGCATGTTCCTTTGCTTTCCAAACCTGAAATCCATTATCTAGAGATCCACCACTTACCAGAGCACACATACCAGAGTACAGGCTGAGCAGATGGTTCAAAGCTATCTGTCAATCCATTTGCAGTTCAAAACAGTGCTGAACTACTCCAGCTGTTTTCCAGATCAAAAATATTATTGTCATTTTGCTATAGCTGCATGCTGAGGGTTATGTAACAAAAATGCACATGTCCCTCTGCCTGGAATGTAATTAATTTCCTCCCTCCCCACTGTGAGTGGTAAGTAACAATTCAGACAGTCTGGATGCTTCAGTTTTGAGCATGGCCAGAGATGCAACCCTGGAATTGCTCCACGTGGTAACCCAGTATTTGTAACATGCCAGCTTTCTGGAGGTCTTATAGACAGGGTATATTTTGCAGTTTGGAAAAAAATAAACACTATCATCCTGTTTATACATGACCTCTTACTGTCTGTGGGGTACTCTGAATGCTTCCCTGTAGTTCTTTAGTTTAACCACAGACTTTCTTTTATGCTGGAATTTTAAGCCTCCTAAATAAGTGTGCTAACTAGATGAACTAATTGCTTCCAATCTGAAATCAGCCACTATACTTGCTGTACAGTTTGGTATGCAAAAATCAGGCGTTATACACTCTTAACTTTAAAATAGTGGCATAATCCCATCTTAATTTACAAATATCCAAATATTGTGCAGGTGGTTTAATTCAGACTCTGTAATGCTTAACCACTCCATAGAATTTGCTCATATAAAGAGAACAACTGGAACTCCTTTGCTTAGAACAGCACACTCAAGAAACAAAGCTCATTTTCTCAATGCCATCTTTTGCAATGTGCCTTTCATGTCTGTAAGTGCAGCTAATCCAGTGATATCTATACAGCAACTCTAAGATCCTCAGGACAGGAGCTGCCTTTCTATAAAATGTTTGCACCATACTTCACTTCTCTCTGTTGTTCCTGTGACAGAAACACAATGGGGTGATCAACTGTCGTCCAGGGTGTCAACTGAGATGAAAGATTAACTTAGTACTAAACTGCAGCAATTTCCTTTAATGTGCTATTACTTGGTACAGCTTGTTCTGGATTACTGGTTTACAGCTCACTTCTGCAGGGAGCACCTGTGGCATTTTTACTGTTCTTACCTGGTTAAATAAGCCAGAGCCCGCTCAGATCCCGATGGCTTTTGGGGCACCACCTTTTTAATGGAGATTCCAGCTTCCCTCATCAGTTGTTTCTCCTTCTTCTTGCGCTCTTTTTTTAATTTTCTTTCCAGTTTTCTCCTTTCCTCTGCAGTAAGTTCTTGCTCTTCCTCTACAGCAAGTTCTTTCTCTTCTTTTGTTGCCTGAAATAATCAACATTTAAATAAATTGTTTGTTTATGTTTATATTTATATAGGAAAGTGAACAAAATACACACAAATTCAAATGAAGGGCACAGGTAATATTTAAAAATGAGCTTCAGGATTTATGTTTTTACTGTTCACTGTACTTCCATCACCTCTGCTCTGCCCAGTTCACAGAATTGCAAATGCTGCACTTGCAGAGATCTGTTGAACTTCCTTCTATAAATGATGATGATGTTCTGAACACTACAGATACCTTAGCACTGTCTAGATATGTATTAATAATTAAATTGATTAATTTCTTGTGCTGTTTATTCTCCCACACACAAACCTAAGAGGGGCATGTGACCAGCAGAGGCTGTTTCATGGTGGAAAGAGGGTTTGGGGGTTTTTTAGCATACACATTTCAGCGGGAGCAGTGGGGTTTCCTTGAGATCCTCAGTTTCTGCTTTTTGTGTAACCACATACTTCCCCGGACTGAGAAAAACTGTCTGCCATACAGAGGCTTCATGTCGATTATGCCAAGGGAGAAGATGTGACAACAACCATCTTCCTCCAATACCTCTTGGAGAAACTTTAGCAATCTTGAGGAAACATACACACAATATTCAATAAACACATACACTCACCATCTCACAAAGCCTGACATTTCTTTAGGCTGACAGACTATGCTATGTGTTAGTCAAGTGCTTTCAAATGCAAATCCAGACATAGAGCTAAATAAGGTTATTCTTGCTGACATTCAGCCAAAGGATGTTAAACAAGACAACACCTGAACACAACCTTATTTGCCAAAGACACCTGCTGGGCTCTAAACATGTCTTCAGTGTCAAATTCACCTGCCATCTAAGTTTAGTCTGACTTCTCCTTTCAACTTCGTGCTGTCACAGACCAAAGAAAGGGCAAGAAAGCAGAAATTAGAATAAATGGAAGTAGGATAGTAAAGAGGATTTGCTTTTTTTTTTTGTTGTTCACAATACTTTTTAGCTACTTCTGTGGAAAAGCCAGCACTCATTGCAAACACATGCAAAAAAGCAACATATGTTGCATTGGTGTAGAAGACATTTTATAGTTCACGCTGAGAATAAAATAATATTTATGGTGAAGGTAGAATTGAATTGTTATACAGGAAACAACGTTTTCATTTGAAAAGCCACCCTGGTACTTACTAGAATAACAATCCAGCCACACAAAGCCCTGAAAAACACTGAGGGTGGTCATTTATAAAGTGTTTGTAAAAGATTACTACAGCAGCTGTCCAACAGACGACACACTACAGTTAATCTTCTTTTAAAAATAATGTAATGAATTTGTTTACTTTTCTGTGAGCCATGAAGCTTTCAAATAAAGTGACTGTGGCACATCATTAGAGCCGCTCTGATAAAGAGGCCTCTGCTTCTTCGTACTTACAGTAAATGCATATCTCGGTGCCTCCCCTTCCCCCCCACATTCCTTGCATTATCAAAAAGCTTTTTATCCCTCTCCCCAACCGCTCCATTAAAAACAAAACAACCTCCTTGTAGGTCCCAGCGTAAATACGGGGCCCTGACAAAGCTGGTTTGCAGCATCGCGACTGACGTGCCGAGGGCTGTCTGACACTGGAACGTTGTTCTGCTGCGGGGCTGGAGCTGTCCCGGCGGGAAAGAGTCGGGATTTACAGCTGGAGGAACCTTCTGCTGGCCCACAGCATCACTCAGGGAAAGCTGGATTCATCAGGCTGCAGTCTGGGACTCCCAGCACACATCCTGCCAAAGTCCTCACAACCTCACGGCTCAAACAACTTCTGTAGTTCCAACTATACTTTTATCCACCCATGTCAACTTGGTTAATTTAACAGTATGTGCCACAATCTGTCCTTGACTGGTTTTTAATTTGAGAGCCTTCAGAAAATACCTGCATTTCGTGGTATATTCTCCACTGAAGCTCCGGGTAATCTTTTTGCAATTTATATCTTAAAAAAACCCCTTTCCTCAAACCTGGGACTCAAAAGAAAACAAAACCAAACATTTCATGGGAATTTAAATCCCAGCTGTGTTTATTATTTATTACTCTACTGGTGCCTCTCTCCTTTCTTTAAATCAACAGCCTTATTTTTCAATTTCTCTTTCTCCAAGCCATTAGTGTGACTGTTCTTCTGAAAGATGTGCCCAAAGTTTGTGACTCATTTGGATTCAGAGTTTTAGTGTTATGACATTATTTAAATTTAAAATAACCCAACCAACAGAACTTCATTGTTCTGAAGCCATAAATATTCCAGGTTGTCTCCTTCTATATTTATAAAGTGACATCACAATTTGTAGCGCTGCAATTTAGTCTTAACTACAACGTTGTAAAGTCCCTATTTGAGCATGTGAGACACTTGTTTATTGATGTGATAAATTTAAACCACATGCACACAGAAAAACACAACACTTGCTTATTTGCAAAGCCTGCTGAGAGCTACCACACCACCTTGGATGCTGGGCTCATTAGATCTCAATCTAAACAAGGTCAGGCCAGGTCAGCACACTTGAATGAATGACATTCAGAGGAGAGCCAGTGTTTTCCCGTGATTAAGGAGGTGGGAGTCTTCCACTTGGAAGCTTTCCAGAAGGCCTGAAAAGGTGCTAAAAGGGATATTGCCACTGGATGCCATATTTTGAGTAAAAGGCAGACCCCCAAATCTTTCACACTTATGGTCATAAAATCCCATGTCAGCTTTGCACAGGGTACAGAGATGTGAATTCAGGCATCTTCCAGCAAATTCCTGAAGTTTGTACTGTACCCTGTCCATCTGCAGGCAAAGTGCTGTGCCTGCCAATACAGTCCCTTTCATCAATGCCAGTCTCCAAATTTCTGAACTGTGTGTAAATATAGCAATATGCTGTAAATAGTCTTAAGACATCTGCCTCAAAATATCTCGAGGCTTCAGCTGTGGCAGTTTTAGACACTGGTTAAAGTTTTCCATCATTCCTTGTAATCTGGAAATACTGCACAAACTTGAAACATTTTGTAAGTGATCTTTATAAATGAGCTTACCCATCACAAATGGGGAGCCAGCTCACACTGAAGGGAAGCATTTAATAGTGGAAAGCAGCCCTGCTTTACAATTCAGAGCAGAGAAAAATAACAAGGGAAACCAGCAGAAAGATGTACAGGTTTTCTTGCAAGCCTTTTTTCATTGCAGCAAGAGTGGCAGAACCAAACAGGTGTAGTTTTTCGGGGACTGCATCTGCATAAAAGCTTGTACTGCCAGGGGACTATGAACCATAATAGCTGAGCAAGCAGCACCAAGACGGGATTAACAGCACACTAATTGTGTTGTGTTTCAGTAGAGCTCTAAGTGCATTTTAAAATTTGTTTCCAGATTTATAGTTAGACAAAGATCCTTGACTGTCTCATGCTTGAGGAGAACTGAAGACATCTCCCAAAGACTTTTGTTTCTCCTCCTTGCTCATCATTGCTTCAAAACCTCCCACATTTGCACCCCTGGTTGTCTGTTGCCAGCACAGAATAAAGCTTATGGAGTCAGAAACTCTGAAGAATTGCCACAACCAACCAAATACTCATCTATTAAATTCTGCCTTTATGATTCGCCTGTGTAGGTCTGAACTTTCTGCTGGATCACGGGTTTGGCTTTGCTGCCAAACCTATAGCAGTAACCTCAGACCAAGCCACAAGACCAAATTCAGTATTTATAAGTGCAAGTGAATCCAGGTCCTCCAAAACCAACAGACTTTTATCCTTTTCTCCCAGCACAGCACCACAAGTCTGTACAACAGCAAAGCAAGCAACACCAGAAATTCAATGGAATAAATAACAGCAACAAACATATAAAAAGGGTGTCAAATTTTTGAACTTCAGAGAGTTCAAAATGGAAGGGAAATGGATTATATGGTTTATTTCATAGTAACAGCATTGTACTGCCTTGTTTGTTCATGAAGCTCATGTTATTTCATAACTTATATTATAGAGAAATGTCAAAGGGGCTTTGTTCACTGACCAAGAGCTACCAACCCGTCACATAATGGCTTCTGCTTACGAGCAGCCTTTTGGCCCAAAAATGCCCCGTGAACAATATCAGCATGCAAAATTCCTGTTTCTGCCTTACACAATACATATGAACCCTGATAAATAACTGGCCATCTGCCAGCCTAAAAACAAAAAGCGGAATCTATAAACACAGTTCAAAAACCACAAAGAAGAAAGGCTGGCAAACCCTTAGACATGAGGTTCATAAAAGAAAGATTGACAAACGATTTACTATTCGAGGTTGGCCATGGAGCTGTGCTAAAGAATTTGCACAGAACAGTTCACAGCCATACTGAATTTAAATAATTTTCTTTTAAAAATTATTTTCTATCATCTAGCACCTTTTGAAAAGAAGTATGACCAGAGAGGGCATACAAAAGCAAATTTTAAATGAAAAGTAATACACAGAAGTACTCCTAACTACATCATGTCTGTCACACTTTTTAAAAATTATACACTGCTCAAAGAAAAATAAAAACCTTGTCATAAAAGCTAGGTGTTTTTAGAATCTTAACTCCTTGCAACAAAAACACTGGGAATAATTTACATGAAGTTGATTTGGAAAGGTTTCTGTAGATTGAACACAGGCAGAGAAGCCTCAAACAAGTTCTGCAGGAAACCAGATTTAAATAAGAACAGGCTTTTTATCTTTCTGCTCCAGGAAAGGATTCTTTTTGTGGTCATGTAAATGCTTTTTTTTAATTTTTTTTTTTTTTAAAAAGCCTTCTTGTGTACACAGCTATGCTATCTCAGGAGCACAAGTGATCAGGTAGCACCCTAAATTTGCAGCTGTAATTTAGAATAGATATACCTGATTGGCCTGAAGCTCAGATTAATTTACAACTCTGTGATCTTTGCATGTCTCATAGATTTACAGTGAATTGTGAAGACCCCACAAAGTGTTATCATTAGCAACTGCTGAATAAGAAGAAATCAAGCAATTTACTAAATTAAATGAAAGCATTTACAGGCACACAGAATACACGACTTACAGAACGTAGGTTGTTGAATTCCACTTTATAGACTGTTTGCTCCTATAAAATACATACTGTAGCAGGTTAAGTTCTAAGGCATAAATTAGTATCATATTGTATTTCTCATTTTTCTCCACCGCTATCACAGCCCTGAATACAACAGAAATATTTCAGACACCACCACAACTGCAGGCTCGGGGAATGCAGTTTTGCTTCATTTGCAACTACAGCGCTGCCAGGAATTTTCACATATTTGCTGAAGGGTTTTGCTTAGTCTCTTACCCTTAATTAAACCACGTTAACCAATCAGGAGAAGATGGAATTAAAAAAAAAAAAAAAGGAAAAGAAAGAAAAGGAGAGGAAACCCCTTGGAAATCATTTGTATCCACATCCCTGTGGCTTACACACAGCCCTTTTAACCCCTCCCCAGAAACACAGAGGAATTTTAATAGAAGGAGCACGAGACTGTCGCAGCACTCGGAGTTTTCATTGCCACCAAAGTCGTCCCCCTTAAGGGGTGCCGACAATTCCTTCCGAAGCTTGGAAAGGCTTTGGGCTGCGAGAGGAGGTAGAAGCAGAGCAGAGGCTGTTTTGAAATCCTTGCTGGAGAATTAGAAAAAAAATAAATAAACCAACCCCAAACCACGAGCTCGATCTCCTCCAATGAAAGAGGTACCACAGGGTGTAGGCAGGTTGCCAGGCGAGCTCGGCAGCGTGACCGCACTGCATTGAGTTTCTTTAATGAAAGCCAGGAAAGAACACATTACACAGTGTTTCTTCTGAGAGCCAGCTAGCCTCCAGTGATTGAAATCAATAAAAACAGTCGGCAAGGGGCCCAGTGGGGGAAGAGAGAAACCTCCACTACAGCATTCAGTTTGCTTTCCACTTTCTCCCTCCCCCTCTAAAGTTAAACTCTGAAGATCACCATGACAAGCTACTTCTCTTCCAGCGCTGGGAAGACGCTGGTGGGGATTTAAAGGAAGCGAGCACTTTCCTTCGCCTCCCTGCCTTCGCTCTCCCCCCGGCGCGAAGGAAATGAAAGGCTTGTTTGGAATTTGAATCCCGCCTAGAAAAACTTCATTGGACAAGTGCATCGTCCTGCATTTCAGGAAAGGGATGGATTTTACGGTCAGAGAATGCTAAAAGGTGAGAGGGGGAAGAAAAGCAGGAATCTGATCCAGCCAAGAGCCCAGGGACAGGCTAGGATGTCCAACCCGGCGGAGGGGACCTCTGGAGCTGCGGGCAGGACTGCGAGCAAGCGCCTGAGATCATCCACATCCTAAGGCAGCCGAAACATCGGGAACACGTGACTGACACACCGACCCAGGTAAGCAGAACCTGCTTTTATGAACCCTCTGCACCGCGTCCGAACCCGGAGCGAGACCTTTCTGCCCCAGCCTGCCCCATGTCTGCCCTCGTTAACCCTGGGCGACTTAGCACTAAGCTTGTCCCCTCTGAAAATCGTGTCAGGCCACTAATCCTCGCTGAACTATAAACCATGCACAAAAGCCCTTTGTTTACCAGTCTTGTGTTGAATTTGCGAGCTGACAAGGTAGGACAGGGCCATTGCATAAGTGCAGCCCCCCCAGGAGCTCCCGCTCCACGAGGGCCCGCTCGGAGCAAGGAAACACGACTGACACCACACACTGGAGCTGACTGTGATCTGAGACTGTGCCAGTAATGGGTTTCTAATATGGTCCATATTTATCTATTTTATTTATGTATTTTAATCACCATAGCAGCCACATACAGAACATACTTGCACCGAGTTCCATGTGCTGCTGTGTACCATGAATTACAGCAGTGTGCATGCACGGGGCTAGGCTGATTGCTTTGTCAAAAGGAACTTTGCAATTAGTTGTTAATACGGCCAAGGGGAATTTCTGGCACGTTGTTTAGGAATTACTGACACAGGTTTATGCAGCACATGTATATCCTGCCATTACCCTAATGCATGCAGGTTTTATCCCTAACAAAAATGGGAAAGGCACAGGTAACAGCTGTAGATCACAACATTCCTCCAGAGTTTTTGGCCAGCTTCAGATGATTTATGTAGACTTCAGTGAGACTCAAAGGCTGAAATCAAAACCTGCCTTCTGCAAAGCAAGCAAAAATGATGATATCTACATCTCTCTTCCAGCAGCGGCAGGAATTCACTGTAACGGATAATAAATAGGTGCCTGTGGAGCAAGAGCAACAATGTTTGTCCCCTCCATGCTGGTCATCATTAGATGTTGACAGCAAAACATACACTCAGAGCCAGAGAGGGCTGGGGAGGGACTGGATGCCTCCACTTCCACTTATTTGGCACCTCATGATCCCCAGGCTGTAGGTACAAAAGTCTGGTTGACCCTGAAGGCAGAAAGAAGAGATTTACCAGCATCTCCTCTATTTCAGTACCAGCAGACAGAATGATTCATTTAGTACAGCAAGTGCAGATGTGTTCCTGCAGGTGCAATGTTGCTCTTTCCTTGGAAAACACACCCCTTTAAGGGTCCTTTAATTATTTTCACATCACATGGAAGTGGATGACTCACACACTTACAGAATAACCCAGAGAACAGTTCCATGACCAGAAGTAAAGGACCTAAGTTTAAGCATGAACTGTTCTAATAAAGCTATGAGAATAGCTGAGGCACTATTTAAATACTAATCCAATTTTGAACTTTTCACAGAAAGCAGTCACAAAATTATAGCTGAAGTGTAATTACAGAACAATAATTTATTAAAAAAAGCGCAAAGTTTTGGTTCATAATAGAATAGGACTCCATATGAGGTTTTGGGCACATCCACAGACCCATGATTCATTTTTCAAAGCCAGTTCTCTGTTTTCCTCCCCTGCACGGATCCTTTGCAGAAATGACAGCACCTTCATAGCTTGGGAATCACAGCAATCACTCCCACACCAATCAACAAGTCTGTTTTGCACTGCTCTTGGAGCTAAATTTATCCTTTCACAGAGGAACTCATTGAAGTCTTTATTTAACATTTCAAACAAGAAAAGCTTAGGTGGGTCTTACACAACACATATCACTTGTACTGACATTCTCAAGCTCAAGTGATATTCCTCCCCATTACTTCCTCAGCAGAAATACAAATATTATCTTTAAAGCAGAGTGTGGGATATTTTTGTTCAAAGTGATGCATTTTTCAGAAGCCAAGTAGTGTGAGTTTCCACAGCACTTACAGTTAATGGAATATGTTCTTTTCAAACATACAATATAGAAAAAAAAAGGTATTTTCTCAATCAGAAGTTTTGATCAAATACAGATATTCTAGAAGTCATACCACAAGGCAGGATTTGTCATGTTTTTTCAGTCATGTCAATGTTATTAAAGCAGATTCCCTGCACAGTGACACAGTTCTTCCAACTCTCCCTTTAGAGTATGGAGATCTGGAAGGATCCCATGTTGCTTTGCTGAGTTGGATACAACAAAATAGAACTAATGGGAACCAATTTCTCCCATTTCAACTAATCTTGATAGTCCCATATCTGTGGGAGTACTTTTGCCCTCAACAATGAATCACATCTTCACCACAGTCAAGAGTTCCTCATAGTTCATGCCAATTCTCCTTACAGCAAGGTATGTTGGCAAAAGAGCTGTTTGAAAATGGTACATAAGGTTTGGAAACAGCCAGCAAAGTAGATGAAATTATTTTAAAGGTGGAAGGACAAATGTATTAATCTCACCTATTTAAGTCTTTATGAAGGGAAAGATTTGGGATTGTACGAAACAAGTTGAATGCTATTCAATAAATGTTGAAATTCAACAAAAAAGGTGCAAACATCCAGGTCTGCTGAACACCTGGATAGCCTGTCTTAGGTGAAACATAATACTCATGCCTACACTGGCGGAAAAAGAGCATAGCCATCCCCTTCAAATGAACATGATCTGACACTTCTTGAATATGGTGAAGATTCAAGGTGTCTCCTTCCTCATTTACACCAGTGGTTCATGTGCACAGTGCTGGATTCACTCAGCTGAGCATTTTCAGTTTGCTCAGTCTCAAGTTGACAGCTTCTTTGTAATGTAGCCATGCTAACTCAAAAGTGGAAAGAAATTAAGATACAGCTGGAGAAGGTGTATTTTTCCCATCTATGGGGAAGACTAGTGAAGCAGAAGATGAAATATTAAATGGAAAATAAAGGGTTATTGATCCCTAGGAAGGTGTCTTTCCTTACAATTCAAACGGGAATCCTTCTATTTGACTTAGGAAGATGTTTTTGTTAAAAACAGCGAAGTCATCAAAACCTGTAAAAAACTTCATACCTCTTTACCAACAAGTTGTCACGTCTTCAGCTCTACAGTGGAACAGGATGCATAGCTAGAGGGAATGAATGTCCTGAGGTAGAAACACTCTACTCTCAAACCCTCTGTATTCTCCCAGACCTCAACAAAACTCTTATTCATTAATTTCTCATTAAATAAAACTAGCATCACTTGTAGATTGCTATAATAAGATCTTTCTTAAAACCTAGCAGAATGTAATTCATACAGGTCTGAAATTTATATACACCTAACTGCATGCACACGTGTGCAGGAACATGCAATTTTCAATTTGTGATGAACAAGAGAAGACACTCAAGAAAACAGAGTGGGCAGGATTCATCTCTTTAGCAGAACGTGATCATGTCGTGATTCAACAACCCTAAAATAGACACCCACAGCAACACCCAGAACACGAGCAGCCCCTCAACTGTCCTGCATGTTCATACCATGACAGACGAGTGCAAGGGTATCAACAACCTCAGCTCAAGTCTTGCCACTTGATTTGCTTTACAATGGGATAAATTATTTGGGAGACAGAGAACTGGCCCCTCACTCTGATTGTGAAAAGAGAGAACAAACCAAAATAAGGAATGAATGTGATGGACGTTAGTGATTTTTGCATTTGACTTTATGACTAGTGATAACCAGAGATGGGTGACATAGGCCTTGACAATTAATTTCTGTGAAATTATTCTTCTTCTAGATATATATAATTTCCATTAATAGACATTTGAACACCTGTACACAGAATTTGAAAGTGTTTAAAGAAAGAAGTACTATAAAGCTGTACTACAAACCTGTATCTCAGGTACAGTTCAGTTCCCACTGAACATCCTATTTAAGTTTTGTCTCAAGAACAGTAAAGGAGCAACGTTTCTAAGAGCTGGCATGAATTACACAATCTAATTTTACTTCAGATCTGCTCGGTGCTCTTCAAATCACCATGATCAAGTGCAAGTGGTACTGTACTGGCTCATTTAACATGACTGATAGGGAGAAGAAATTTGAATATATTGTTTGGGAGTTTTGAAATTTTCTCCTGAAAGTTCCTTAACGAAATTCCATCCATAATTGCAGCATTTTGGTGTCTGAAAATAAAGTGCAATCCATTCCCAAATCCTATTTATTCAGCAATGCTCTACATGCTTTCTGCTCTTGTGAGCTCCCTGATAACTATACATCTATGATACCAACTTTTAAGCTCTCCAAATTTATCGCACAGTCCTGGAATAGTGAAATGACATCTGGTTTTTATAGCATCAGGTGTGCCCTCATTATGCGTTTGGGAGGCAGAGCAGAAAATTGAAAAACAATTATGATTTAAGAACCTAAATTAAAACCTGTTGACTGCTTAGTAAAAATGCTCCATAAAACTTGTTTGTATCGCAACAGACCACACTGAAAGATACCATTGTAAAAGCAGCACAAAACAAGGTGGTGTGGTATTTCCTTATTTGGGAATTAAGGCATCTAGCAAGTTATCCTGAAATAAAGTTGTATTAATCTATATTTCAAAAGTAGCTTATACATATTTATAAAATAAGTATAGAATTTAGAAGGCTTAAATTTAAAATTCATGGTAATTTCAAAGCCAAGCTTTACCTTCTAAAGTTATACTTTACATCTTTGATAAACCAAGTACAAACACAATAGAAAAGAGCAATTGCTCACATAAAGTGAAGCAGAAAGCAGAGTGGATAATTACACGTTAAATACAAGAAAACATGGACCCACCCATTAACAAGAGGATTAAGTTTATCACATACCTGTTCTGTTATCTAGTAATTTTTCAGAGATCAAAAGAAAGTTTTAAGATAGGAACAACAAGGAACTTCTCCATTGCACACAGGGGCAGCACAGCAAAAAGCACAGGAGATGGTCATTAGAAAATGCAGATGGTCAAAGGTAAATGTTTGAGTTGTTAGTGAACAAAGAGTCAACATTTCCATAGTGCACAGGGATAATGGCTACAGTGGGATTAGACTGCAAAGCTTTGAAAGTGAAGTAGTTTATGCTTGGCAGAAGAAAAGGAGAGCAAAGGAAGAGAGAGATCAACAGCAAATGGAAGGTCCATCTCAAGGGAAATCCTGATCTTCAAAACAAAAATTAAGAAAAATTTAACTAGTCTGGAAGAAAGCCAAAGTGTCAGGATTCTTTGCTAATAGCAACAGGAACGCGTCACGTTTTACAGCAAACATTTTTACACAAAGGTTTATAATTCCCAGATCCTCCAATTGGATAAACATTCCCAAACTATTGTGCTTTGTACACACTTTGGCTAATATGGCCTAGTGTGGCAAACAGAGCTACCAGTCATTGCCTCCTGCATCCCACCCACTTCGCATGACATACACAACAGGGAGTTCTTCAACAACGTGGAAATACTGCTCAGAGACCAAAAAAAGGTTTTTTGAAAAAAAAATTAAAACCCTCAAGGTTTAGTCATGGTGCTGTTCTCTCCCCAAAGATGGTACAGCTCCTCTCTCCTTCCAGACTTGTCATATACACATTTATATAATTTAAATCCCTGGTACCTTAAGTCTGTCATATCTTATGAACAATAGGAATCACTTGTGGAGAATCATGACAGACCTGGGCCCTACACCTTCCACACAATGCAAAGCTGAGCTGTGTCACCAAAGTAATTCTGCAAGAGAGAAACAATGAGCAAAACTCCCAAGTAGTAGGTGACAGAGTTTGCACAGCATTTTTCAGCTCCCAGCTGGTAGTTACCATAGGGCATCTGAGAGTTCAGAAAGGTACCATACTGTGGCTTAACTACTGTCATTAACATAACTAACAGTTCTAGTCTGTGCTTTCCAATGTTTAAGTGCATGATTCAATTCTTGTTGCAGTCAGGGCTTCTAAATTTCATGTGTTTCGAAGCATCAGCAGAGCCTTCTATTACTACACTGCTGGGCTAGACTTGGCCAAGGGCAAGATGTTGTGGTTAGCAAATCTTACACACTCATTTATCTAATGACTAATCTGAGATGCAATTTCATAATTACTTTGAAGATATCTGCTGCTCTAAAGAAAGCCACAGGACTTATTCTGACAACCAGCCCAAAGAAGAACAGTGATATATACTGAGAATTCAAACTGCACACAAAATGAAGAGAAATGCATAAAATCTGCATACACAAGGCCCTCACTGGCAAAATATATAGAATGTTCTTAAGTTGACAGTTTTATAACTCTAAATGGTTTCGCAAATGAAATCCAAACAAAAGAGCAGAGATGTACTCTAAATCACTCAGCAAATGCTGCTTAGAAAAACCAGCAACCACTAACTCCAGGAAACAAAAAGAGTTGCTTTAGGAAAGTTTAATGAATGGAAAAAATGTCAGAGTTTTTGTTGTTGTTCTTTCAGCTTTATTTTTCTGTATTCCTGAATCTATACACACAGTGATTCAGTCCCCCCTGACAAATATTGTGTGACCGACTATCAATCACATCAACTTTTTATATGTTGAGAGAAGTCAGATAGCAAGTGATAAAGGGAGTTCAGGCAGAGGGCATATGTTAAGCAGCTGTGAGTCCCTTTAAGCTGTCTATAGCCTAAAAGCTTAATGTCATTACACACAGCTCTGATTTCTTCCATTCCCGCCTTACACTGGAATACCCACATTATATAGAATAGAAATTGTTAACTTACTGAAAGAAATACAGTCACATAGTGATTGCTGCAGAACAAACAACGTGCTTATAAATTAGATGTAGTATATTTTGCTCGTGGTGAAAGATTGCACACCCAAGTACTTCTGTTTAGGCTCTAAAGAAAGCTCTACACTTATGAATAAAAATCTCAGGTAATAGTTTCAGCAACAATTTAACCCTGTGTAAGTTAGTACTGCTGCAAAAGACACACTCTCCATTTCCTCCCACCTCTTCCTTGTGTTGGCACCAGTGTTTGCATGGTCTTGTAAACCCATTTGGGCTAAAATTACCTCCCTGTTCCCTCACAAAGGTTACTTTAAAACCAAATCAGTTTGTTAATTTGATTCACTGTGAACACTTCTGCCAGCAAAAAGAGGAGGTGATAGAAAGGTGGAAGCAAGTGGATCTGCTTGTGGGATTCCATTTTTTGCAGCCCCTGTCTGAAGACACCATTCCTTAAAACAAAGATAAGTGTAAAATACGCTAAGTAATAAATATAAATGCAAAGTACGTAATGTTGCTATGGATATCCGACCTTTTGCATATCGGGATGATGAACTTTAGCTTGCCAGCTCTTAAATTATAACAGATCATTTGGTATTTGATGCTTTTTAGTAGCACCATGTGTTGCACAGTTTTGGACTTTCAATTATTTCCCTCTAATTTCAAAATGTAAAGTTGTACTAGTAAAGGCAGAAAAAACAATTTTTGCTTCTGAAGGCCTGAGCTCAGGCGTTTGATATTATAGAAAAACTTATAATTATGACAAATATATTCTTCTTGCAGACATAAGCAATTAATTTTTTTAAATTGCAATAGATAACCAGTATAGCAATTTACAAATCACTTACAGTGTACAGGACTCATTTTCACAATACTGAGAGGATTTGTATAAAAGTGAAGTTCCTCTCTCTTCTTCATCCTCTTAGGTGAGCTGTTGGATCAATTAGTTTCTCCCTTCAGCTGCTGTTCTGTGGCTGCTGGAGCTGTGACTCCTTGAATCATCCTGTTAGACTGTTCTGCACAGACACCAACTTCCTGCCCACCAAAAACTCTGAGGCACAGCCAGGAAACAAACAGGCAGGGAAACAGCCGGGCTCCAGAGGAGCTTTCAGATTTTATAGCCCTTTCCAGGTATAACTGTAGCGAGAAGATGCTGGTTCACTTCCTGCAGTTTTGAATGCCCAAGGAAACCCCCCATTACTCACTACCTGTTGATCAGTGGTCAACAAACACATCAGAAGCAGGAATTTGTGGCAAAAATTCAAGGTTTTGCTTGCTCGTTCTGGGGTGGGTAATGGTAGCAGTCAATTATTGAACTGCTCCAGCAGTTTAACAGATGATGACTGAGTTAAAAATGAAATTTCACTTGTTTCATTTAGCTCATTAAACAAACAAATGCTGCCAACTATATAATAACCCATACCATAACTTTATTGAGATACTTAATGTAATAAAGAAAATAGGTTATCTTCATATACTATACAAATATGAAGACATTGCAAGACATGATCAAGGCAGTTAAAGGAGAACAATAAGCGTTGCCATCCTCTGTCCTTCCCTTTGCACTTCCTCTTGGAGTTGCATCACATCTGAGAACAGGGTTCAGTTCAGCAATGACTCAAAGCAAGCAGAGTACCCTGTTAGGAGTTAAACTCCAGCAACCTTTTGAAAGGACTCGTTATTCTGTAAACAGAACATCCAATAACCACCGAAGTCTGTAACCTCACAGCGGTACACACTGTGATACAATGTACTACCAGCAGAACAGAGCAGAGCAATCACAGCAATCAACGGAGAGTTTGAAATCTTACCGCAAAACTTTAATTTGGTCTATTAAAAACCCTTAGTCATAGACAGCAGGCAAAAATATATTAGATAGGCCTGTGTGTCTCCGAGTCCACTCCTGTCATTGGCTATTTAGTATAAAATCTCACACTAACAGTGTGAAAAAGGAGTTCACAGCTCCTACTTCCAGAAGAGGAAGAGGAAAGGCATCCAATACTAACCATCTAAACACTGCCAGGATCTTGAGGCACAGCCATTGAGACAGAAGGTAATCAGACATCCAAATTGAGAACTTCCCCCCGGGAACCATTTTTATTTAGTGTCAGGATAGACTGCTCTGCTTTCTGAACCAACCCACAGCCAAATGCATTTATCTCAAATTCAAACTAATGGTCACCTATCAAGTTATCTTTTTGCCAAAAATATATACCTAATCTAGAAGTACTTCAGCTAATCAGTGTATCTACAGTAGGAGTAAGAACTTAAATTTGACACGCTGGTGTGCCTTTCTCATATACAAAAGGGTCAAAAAAAAAAAAAAAAAGGATTGTGAACTTCCACAATTTAGTTGGTTTATGAAAAACTTAAAAAAAAATAAAACAAAAACCCAAAAAACAAACCTCCAAACAAAATAAGTAGTAAACAAGCCAGCTTAGTAATTCTACTTAACTTTGCTGGAAAATTGCTTCAACTTACAACTTTGTTTTCTCATTCAAATGTTCCATATAGGCACGTGAAACTGATTTCCCAATGCTTATAAACTAACAAAACACTGTAATTTTAACTATTGTTTATATTTTTGGTTCCTTCAGAAAAAAAATCCTCATTACAAGTGTTAGGCAGCTCTGCAATTTGACTGGTTCCTCCTTACTGAAACAACTAGAATTTAAATGTACAACTGTGCTATTTTCACATGAATGCCCATAACAGTAGGAACTATCCAAGTTGCAAAAACGTTGGTCTGACTTATTTTCATCAAAAGGGTCTTTTATTTTGACCAAAGTACTTGGGGTTATCAGTACAAAAGTAATGACAGAAAGAAATGTTCAGGTACAAAATGTGTAATTCTTCAAACATTTGGTTAATTTGTTTTCTAAACCTAAAGCAATATTTGATCAGTTGAACAAATATTTGAAATGCATTTGGCTAGTTATCTATTTAGTAAGAGAACAAATTTATTTAAAAGGATTTTTTTCCCCTTTGGTCACCAGAGAACAAAAGTTAGATGGAGCTCACAAGACTTTACGACTTTTTCTTTTTTACCTGGTCTCATATTAGACCCTTCCTAACAGATTGGTGCTGTCAGGGCACCAATGATAATGGGAAATGCTTTAGGAATAGCAGTGATTTAGTAGGAAATTACATACATACTATAAGAACTGATATGGCAAAAAACTTTTTCACTTAAATAAGCACAGCTGGCTGAGGTACAATTTTACCTTTAATTTAGGTACTAGTTTTATTCTTGAGTCAAGTATTAAGTATGAGCATGATGATTTCTGCTGTAAAAGTAACATCTGGAGGATTCATGATGTCTTCAAGTTCACAAGTAAAATCTGTCCTTTTGTTTAAAAGAAATTCTCTGCCCCTACTTTCCCTGTAATTCCCTCCAAGCACATCAATGATATTCCTACACACATTTCAGGTGTAAAAACATCTGTGTTCAGGTGATGCATCTGCATCACTAGACCCTTTAGGTGAAAGGAATAGACATCTGACAGGAGGAACACTCACATGAAAATCTATGCAAAATTTCTGACAGACTACAAAAGACAAAGTCTAAAGAAGCAAAAAGTGTAATCCTTTCAAGGTTTGTCTTCAGTTTAGAACTGGAATATGATCAAAAGACTTGAAAAACAGTTATTACTTGCAAATGAATAATTAGCCTGAAACGGCTCCTAAGATAGATTTACTATTTACTAGCAATAAAAGCAGAAAAATAACTAATACAGCTCCTCTTACAAGCAACTGTCAAGTTTTTTAGGCATTTTTATCTATTCAAAGAGTAGATCTACTGCCAAACTGCTTGTGTATCTTTCCTTTTAAATAAAAAACTGATTTAAATCCACATGGAGAAGTGTTCGAAACATAACCCATATAAAAGAGCACACAGACCTCTAAAGGCTTCTGAAATCCTTCACCCCTAATAGAAGCCTTGTGTGTTTCATTACTTTCTTTTTAGTTTCTTAGATTAAGGTTTGCATTTTGATGTCAATCAAATTAGGCTTGGTGTTCCTGGTACTGTAACAATATCAAATATTTGTAATTTTTTCCTAATTCTGCCCCAAAACTTTTAAATCATCTGTCTTCCTTTCAAAGTGACGTGGTTGCAGCAGGACACCAACTGCAGGTTCTCTGAAATACTTCTGAAGTTACACTGAGGGAGATGCCATTTGTGAATTCTGATATAGCATATGTTCGGTATATAAAGTTATTCAAGTGCTGTACAATAAATAACACAGCAACATAAGCTTTCAACACATTTGGAAGTAAAGTCATAAAAACAGTCTTGTTTTGGCCAAAGTGCAAAAATTTACACGCAACAAATGTTACAAATAGGAAGCCGCAAAATCCACTACAAAGACTACAAATTCTATAGCATTTTTGTGGCTCTTCCTCCAGAGTGATAACCAGAATTAGAAAACCTAGGCCATATAATACCTAACTTGCTGGGTTAGCAGGGTCTTTTGTAGCTGTCTCCATCTCACACGCTTGCCTGCAGATGACAGGCAGCAGTGTGAGGAATAAGCCACAGCAGCACTTCTGTGCCTTCATTAACACAGAATCCAGAGTACAAAGGGCTCCATAACAAGTGGAGAGGAAAATGGATTTATGGTACCGGTACAGGCAATACATTTTAAAGAGCTGTAGTGACTCCACAGTAATTAACAACTTCTTGGGATAATTGTTCACAGAGTATCTGGCTCGTGGTGACTCTCTGGCAGGGATCTTGCAGAAATGAGTAATTAGAAACTATTACAATAAGATTAAGATGTGCTTGCCAGAAAAAGAATTGGATGTAGCATCATTCTTCAGGAAGCATATGGGTGAAGGTGTTAGCTGCACTCCCACCAGTTCTTCTGGAAACTCTTAGATGGAGACACCTTTGAAAAAGCTGCAAATATTCATTCAGTGCTTGGGGGGGCACACCAGGCTACACACACGTGTGTCCAGATGGTTCTGCACTTGGTTGGCTATTTCATGCCCATGTTGAGCAGGGAAGATCTCCAGGGTTAGTGTAGGAACACAGGATGTAGCACAGGGCTTCTCAGTGCCCTTCACTACGAGTGGTACTGATCAGTTTTGGTAGCACTGAGTATCACCAGTGGGCTGGTGCCATGCCAGAAGGTTCTGGTATGAGGTGTCAGCTGGATCACTGGCTTAGGCTTTCCCTTACTGTCTGCTGAAGGAAGACATCTCTCCCCAGTCACACTCCCTCTCCCTCAGCTTATGAGTGAAGTGAATTGAGGAGGGGGGGGAAAGTGAAAATACACGGAAAATTTGTAAGGATAATTCAGTTTTGAATGCTCATAGAACTCACATGGCTGACATAAAATCCCCCACAGTTGCGAGTAATTAAAAAGTGTAACTCAACAGATAAAAAGTGTTTGTAGGCAAAACCACAACTGGATCCTCTCTTGAAATAAAACTGTCTAGTAAGGTCTGGACTTCTATATTTGCTCATATTATATCTGAAGGCATCTCAGTTCAAATGGTTTCCTGATCAAAGATAACATATGGCACCAGAAAGAAATGAGTCTCTCCAGAGCTGCAGACTCACTGCACCTTCAGCACTGAATCACTACAGAACCTTTCAACTGGAATGTTATTGAAATGCCAAGTCTAATGCAAATGCCAACACTAAACTTAGTGTGCTGTGCCCGAAAACTGCTACAAATCAAACAAAAGAATTCATATGCTTCACAAAAAGGATCTGTGAAGGGCACTTCTACCCTGGGAACAGTATTATCAAATACTGTTCCAGTCTGGAAGTTCAGAAAGGAAAGGAAACATTAGCATTTTTCTACTTTAAGAAAGAAAGGGAAAACAAAAATCTTTAAATACAACTCTCTCAGCATTGGATTCATTATAGCAAGTAATTAAAAACCTGTATATTTTTGGTTACTGAAACACTTGTGGGCTAATACAGGGGCGAAAAAAGCACCAAGGAAGTCAAAATTCATCCCTGCTGTTCTTACAATGTGCATGACATAATGGAGTAATTTGATTTTTTTCATTTGCAATAGCATCTCTCATATAGTTTGTTCTTTCTGCTCTGTTTTACAGTATAAAGCCCCCAAAATTACAAAAATATATTTCTATTTTAGCCTTTTGGGATTTGCTATATTATTTATTACTTTATCAGGCCTTAAATCCTAGGAGTGCCCTTTTCTCTGTCTGAAAGAAGAAAACACCCTCGTATGTACACGTGTAAAGAACACTTAGTATTCAATCCTTTTAGCTGCAAAATCAAATGCCCCCACTGGAACACAAAAAAGAATCAACATCAGACATACATTTCAAAGAATTTGCACAAGTGATCAAAGAAAAAAGGGAAGAAATCTAAAGTAAAGCTTCTTGCATAACAGCCGGTGCCCAACCCCTTGAGTTTTTTGAGTGGGATAGACACGTTTCAGACTGTGCCACTAATGTGGCATTTTAATGGTGTGAGAAGTACAAACAAAATTTCTTAGATAACAAACTATGAAGTCTGCTGTACCATTTAAAGGCCCAAATAAACAAATAAATACTGTTCTTTTCCTGCCAAGAGTGGAAGAGTGGCCATCACACCAACCCTGGTGATGGATGCAACAGAGTTAAGAATGTTCTCACTTCTTCTGGACAATGCAGTGAAACCACAGAAACCAGCAGGAGAAGCAGCCAAGTTTAGCCACCACATTGGGCTATATATATTTATATCCTATAAATACACAAGCACCTAAACAAGGATACAATTGTCATTCCCTTTGTAAGAAAATTATTAGTTGTACTATGCTAATAACATACTCTGAAATACCAAGGAATCAGACTCAATTTTCATGTAATAATAGCAAAATATGATTCTACACTTCAGTAATAACATTTTCTTCTGTAAATGTGCACCAAAGATGTGTGGGTAAATACAGATCCAGGGAATTATTTAGCATCTAGTCCAATCCAGTTACCAGTGAGGGCAGGGGAGGAGGACACGGGAGGACACATTCTGAGCTATGATGGCTTATGCTGATAAAGGAGCTGGCTGGGACTGCTCCTGGTATGAGCTCATTACATACTGTGAGCATGATGCTATCACAGAAGTGCTTAAAATGAAAGCTGGCACATAGATTCCCGTTACTTTGATTGACTTGAAAAAAAAATATTTACACTGAAAGCTTTGTCTTCATTCCTATCATGAAGAGTTATACAATATGCCATCACCAGAAATGCATGTCAGAAGGAAAAATTCTTGTTTTCATTTAAGAAGAGACAGAACTAGGTCAACTTGATATACCATCATGACTCTGCTTTGTTTATCAACAAAGACCATGTACTACTGCCCATAATTCAATTTTAGGAGTATGTTAACTAGCAGTTTTATAATCAAGATTGTTTTTACTACTGGGAATGATATAAGCTTGGACAAGGATAACATTCAACATTATCAAATGGGAGGCACCAGAGTTATGATTTCTAGGCACAAGTTGTAATTGGATTGGAAGGCAAAGTTCAAGAAAACAGTAATACTCTTGTGTATTAACAGAAGGCCTGCTCTGGTCTCTAGTGCACTACCCAAGGCCACTTCCTTCCTTAATATTAAAATTCTAATCAGCCTTCATTTCATCTGCATAAATTTATGACCTAGTCCAAGTTCTGTGTATAGCTTTAGAAACAGACCTGGAATATGAGACCCAGCATGTTATAAATTCTCAATTCAACTATAAAAATCTGGACATGCACACAACTGAAGAATGTTTAAAAGACACCATGTTCCATGCTGTGCCACACAGTGAATTATTGCTACAAACCCTGCAAATGTCTTGGTCTCCAAATGCATCTGTATTAATTGCAGATTTGATATTAAGATCCTAGATATCAAACCCTGAGGAAACCGGGCCCACTGTAAATGAAATGAAAATGGAGAACTATAACCACAAGAAGAAATTCTTCACAAATTTTTCTTTCAGCGGTGCTTTCCAAACTGTGGGGCATTCGCTATGAGCAGTGTGCCTGTTTATTCTAAGTGGCTTGTACAAGCTGCCAGAAAACCTGAGCATGTTCTCCTAAGCACTGCTGCTGTTAAAGTCGGTGCCTTTGGCAGAATCTGTGTTTGAGGACTTCCAGAATACTGGAAAATAAGCTGCTGCTTCTAAACAGAGAAAATAGTTAGCTCACTCAAACTCTTAGCTGCTTTTTTTCTTTTGCTCCCAAGGAGACACTTACCTCTGACTTGAGTATCATATCTCAAAATTAAGCCAACAGCAAAGAAAAGGAAAAGGAAGTCTGGGAAATGGAATGAAAGAATGTTTACTGTGCAAGGTAAATCAGGAAAATGGCTAGAAGGGCAGAATTACAAACCTAAACGCTTAAGTCTCCAAACAAAACATTAAAACATCAAGCTCAAGCTTCAAAGAGCAACAATAAGCCCTGAAGACCACAAGTCTGAAGGTACATGTCTAGTCTTCATGCCTGGGCATAGCTTGAGAGTAGGTATTTATGTCAAAACAAATGGGTGGGCCACTGAGAACTGTGATGTGGCAAATCAACCACACCACTTCCTCCTCATTGCAAAATCCCATTCTTCCTTCCTGTCTCAACAACTCGTTCAACCCACCTCCAGCTTCTCCATGCACGAGCACTGCAGTGCTCAGCATCCTTCCCTCTGGCTCCCCTCTGCAATCCCTCCCTCTGGCAGTGCTGATTGCTGACAGCAGCCACCACGGCAGCTCTATCTGTCCCAGCAGCAGGGTAGCTGAGAAATAATCACATGCTGTCCGGCACGTACCAGGCAGGGAGGCAGTGGAGGTGGTCACATTCAGATGGGCCAGTTGCTTGGCAAGAAAGTGCCTGTGTTCAGCTCGGTGACCGAGCCACGAGGCAAACACATCCCCTCCTGGGGAGCTGCCTGGCCAGCAATGGAGCCATGGACAGAGCTCCTCTCAGCTGCCAGCAGGTCTGGGAAAGTGTTCATCCAGCCATCAGCTCTGCAGGCCTGACTGTGAGACATGTGAAATGTCAGCTTTGTGTTTGTGTACGCACATGAATATAAAGTCAGGTCAGTCTAAAAGGTTGGGACATTGCACAAAGTCTAATGTGGGATGGGTTAAATCTTAGGGTGCATAAATAATTTTCAGCGACCACTGTCCAAAAAAAAAAAAGAGGATGGTGAAGGGCAAGAAACTGTTCCAACTGGTCATGCAAACACTGCTAAGGAATTCAGCATTGCCTTGAGACTCCAACATCAGCTCTTAAATCCAGAATAGCTCCACTGCCTTACACCAAATTCAGAACCAGTTCATTGCAATACCCTGGGAGAAGTTTGGAAGGAAGTAGAGTTGCCTAAAATCCAGCAAGTAAAATGGCTTGTTAATTAATTGTAAGGTCATTTTCAGTATTTGGATACAATTTCCTCAACACTTTTCCACTCCACAATACTAGTGACAATTAGAAGCAGCTCTGCAGGTGCCCTAAGACTGATCTGCCTGCATGTTATCAACTCGCACATCTTGGTTTGCCAAACTTGGCATCTTGCACACGCTGTCCCAGCAGGTGCTGCTGTGTCTCAATGTTTTTAATAAAAGAGGGGGGTTTGCAAGCTTTGGATTTTTTTTTTTTTGTTGCTTTGTTTCTTTGTTTAATTTAAATTTGACAGCCATGGCAAAGACTGTTTTTACTTTGTTTTTAAAGTTTACACATCTAAAGCACACCATCAAATGCCTTCAGAAAGGACATGGCACAGCTTTTATCGTGCCTGCTTACTCTAGATGAAGTTTCTCTTAAAAAAATACTTTACAAAACAGCAAATAAATGCACTGCACAAGCGACAAGCACATAAATTTCAAGAGGACATAAAATGTCAAAAACCCCAAGGAATTAAGAGAAGCTGACACACACTGCACATGTGAACCTAGAACGGAGAAGTTTAGTCCCATATTGAAGTTGTCCAAGATTTCTCTCATACAACAACTTAAAAGAAAGACACTAAACTCTGACACTAATGATTGCAGTGACTATTGTGGAGAGTAGACATACACAGTGAAGGCAGCATCTGCCACTTGGAAACCAGCTGAGTGACTTCAAACCTGGCATTTGTACAAATATGTGCGTACTATAATCTAGTATAAAAATATTAATTGAGAAGCATATCAAGTTAGGCTTGTCAGCCTTAATATTTTCTGGTGATTTGAATGGGGCCAGAGAATAAGATAAGTATCTTTACAAATCCAGTTGGCTTTACTTCAAATGCAAAAGCTTGTTTCTAAGCTGCACAAGAACAGGAGTCCGTGTAAATCAAATTTTGAATGCAAAGCCAACCCAGTTCTGCTCATCATCCTCTATTCCAAATCCTGTCTGCAGTAACAGTTTTTGGTAAGATCACTGTCCTTCCCTGAAATACTGCACAACATACAGTAATTTTTGTAAGAATTTAGGTTTTTTGCACCGGAGCTGCACTTACCTCACAGACAATCTCTAATTTTTGTATTTAGAACTGGTTTTGTACTTTTTATGTTTACACTAATTGTTTTCATTGGCACTGATGAGTTAAAAATTACTTGAGCTTTCTTTGCAGGTTTTAGGGAGTTTTTTAATGGAGCTGGTAAGTATTCCCAGCTTACCAGTGCAGATCAGCTTAACTTGCTCAGCAGCTAAAACTTGGAGCGAACAATGGTATTTTAAAAACAAATACATGGAGTTAAAACAAGGGCAGTTGTGGTTCATCTGAATCATATGGCTCCAGATTTTCAAATCTAAGCTAAGGAAATAGAGGTTATGACATCCTGCAGCTGGGACAAGTCGTGTTCATAAAGCAGCGCTAAATCAAGACTGCTTGGCCTGGCCAGTTCAGGCAGTTGCTTGTGTGGAAGTGAAAGATCCCATGAGAGCATTAAAAAAAAAAAGAAAGGTTTTGGTGTCCAAGCCAAACCCCCCTTCCTTCACTTAATGCTACCAAGGAGTAAGTTTCTTCAGACCAAATGACCGTGGAGGGTTCCTGCCAAGTAGTTGCTACTGATTTATGTACATCCAATCACAGAGAACAGGAATTAAACACTTTGCAAAATACACAGGCGAGTAAATTACAAAAGGTCTTCCCATGCTATGCAAATGCCAAGTGCCTGAGGTTGGTTTTCAGAAAGATCATTTGGGTGGTTTGATTCACCATAAGGCCACACAAAGGCTCAGATCAGAAGGGCAGATCAGTGTCAGGGAGAAGCAGTGGGAGCTGCATCAGGGCAGTGGTACCCGTGCTGCCAGGAGGGGCACACACACGTAACAGTTTTCATTCAGCTGGGAACTGCAGGAAAGAAAAAAAGGATTGGGTCTGGAAATGTTCTTTTCCAGGCTCCCATTTAGCAGCATTCAGTCCTGGAAGTAAGGCCAGGTTGGATGGAGCTCTGAGCAATCTGGTCTAGTGTGTTCACAGCAGGAGTTAGAACTAGATGACCTTTAAGGTCCCTTTGAACCCAGGCTGTTCTGTGATTCTGTGATTCTAAAATCTATTTATTGATCCAACAAGTACTGACAAAATACCTGAGAGTTGGCATTTTCAGTTACAGCAGGTGGAAAAAGTATTTTTCCAAAATTCTGTCAGATAGTACTGGTGGCTGAAATAGCAGGGCCATTCACTGCTGCCCTGAATACCAGAAAAAAAAAAAAGCCTGTAGCTTTTCCTTTTTTTTTTCTTTAAAGCAGGGAGGAAGCATGAAATGGTACTACTGATCAGAGACTTTCACGACACTATCTGGACGCCAGTGTCATGCTGTGTAAACATGTGGATCCATTAGACAATTGTTGGAAGCAGTGAATTCTAAATCTGATCTAGTGATAGGACTCATGCTGTTTGGAAGGGAAAAAAAATGGGGTTGCGAAACCACACAAGGAAAATGTTTCAGACTTGTTAAAAAAAAAAAAAAGGAAGAAAAAAGAAAAGCACAGCGTGAACAATGATGTATTGGATGGCCTGCAGATCCCAGCCCCTGGAGAGTCCTGACAGAGAGAAAAAAAGGCCTGAGCTCTTGGCTCTCCAACTGTTAAATAACTTTATAAAAGTATTCCAACCTGAAAGGATAAAAACATTTTCATAGAGAAAAACTCATAATTCACATACAGAACACAAAAGATTTTCCACGCTAAATGACAATCTGCATCACTGATTTATATCTTCTTCCATGTTACTTGTGCACGCTCCTGTCTGAACTAAAGCCAGAGCTCTGTGCTATTCCCAGCGATGCTGGCTGGGGAAGGGAGTGGTAGTTCACTGCCTTCCTTTGGTTCATGCTGGCAAAGCAACCCTTTTGCTTTGTAGTACTTAATGGCCTAAAACACACGTTGAAATTAACTCCTTCATTAGCTACACAGCTGCTACTCCTTATCACTTTCATTTTCCCTAATTATAGTGCTGCAAAATTTTATGCTGTGATTCAGAATTCTGTATGATTAATACAATACATTAATTATATTTGTTAGAATACAAAACAGAGACCTCATGAATAAAGTTATAATTACATATGACCTTTGAAATCATGCCCCATTCTTTCAGCTATCTAGAAATACTATGCTCGTTCTGTCCATGCCACAACTTCATTTCAAACTGATTAACCAGCATTTTATTCCACTCAAGTTGCCTACATTAAAACAAAAACCAGAGAGTTCAGCTCCCAGCAAAACTGCAAACCCACTTTAAGGCTGTCACTACAGAACTTGTTATTCATCTCCACAGGCTTATAGATGTGTATAGCTCAGCATTTCCATTATGATTCATGTTGTGATTTAATCAATCCTGAAACATTGTTTACTGCATAAAAGGAATCGTAGTTCAGCAAGAAGGATCAGAAAGCAAGAAAATCAATCCAGAAGGGCTACTGAGTCACTAAAGAGGAGGGCAATGAAATACACATTATGCTTGGGAAGCTGGAGCATGTCAGCAGTAGCAAAGCTTCTCTTTGGAGACTCCTGGGTGATCACTGTGGTGACCATAAAACCTTTCCCCAACCCAGTCCTAAGGGCTCCATGAGCACACGACAGCGGTCCTTGCAATGCAGATCCCAGTAATGCACCTTGCCATGTATATAATTAAACCCGTGAATTTTTGCCAGCTGAGTTCAACAACTCACATGTCTAATTCTAGTCCTATCCATACACACAGGGAGACAAAGCCACGGGACACAACTAAATCACTGAAGGGCTGCATTACTCAGGGGAAGCATCTCCTACAGTCTGTCCTTACACGGCTGGAGCTCCCAGAGCTCCAGATGTATTACAGCTGTTCCACAGGTGGGACTTCAGCAGCAAGAGGCATCAGCCAGGAAAAGCTCTCCACAGCCATTTTCTGCTCTAAAGCATGGAGCAGCTGTCTCACTGAATCCCTGAATGCAACTTAAATTTGTACTGAAATTGTATTTATATTTGAAGTATAAACAAGAGTTTTCTTTGCATGGATTTGTGGCACAATTTTTTCTGTTCTTGAGAAGAGAGGCCAGCCAGAGACTGCCACCAAACAGCCACTCCCACAGGGGTTTGAGACCACTAGAGTTGGTATTTGGTGATTTCCACCTGTATCACAGGTCACAAATACACATTAGCCATGGAAATCCCTTTCTCTTAAGATCAAGACCACATAATAATAGTAACAGTTTGTCCTTCTATTTACTATTCTCCATCAAACTATGAAACTAAAATTTCAAGGGAAATACTGGTTGCACTGTTTGTTTTTCTTGGGTCCTTAAATGCCAACCACAAGATGTGAAACAGAGGGCAGAGAGAGGCCAAGCGGAGCAGGGGAGCTGGGGAGCTCTGACTGGAACACGTGGTGGTAACAACCATAACTGGTGCTAATAGTAGAGAAAAGGGGAAGGAAAAATGTGCCTCAGAACAAGATCAGATCTTTTACAGACCAGTGCTGCACTTGTCAATAAAACTTTAATATAAAAAAGAATGAAATGGCACAGGCACCTATCTTAAACCATTTCTTCCCAGATAAAGTATTCTACTTACTTCAAAATTCAGTCATAAATAAGTACCCTTAAACTTGTTAATCTTTCTTTTTAGGGCCAAATTCATCTAGCCTTAAAAGTTGTCTTTCTCTCCAAATAGTACTGTTCAATCATTACTCTAAAAGCTTTTTAAATCCTTATGTATGAATATATATATATTTTCTACTGCAACACGGGGAAATTAGTGCTTTAGTTATTTTTCTTCTCCTTTAGATAAGGTACATCTGCATACTGTAATACTGGTTACAAATTTTGAGTGGACGGATATATTGCTTGTAATTTCATAAAATATATTTCTCTATAACTTTTCCCCACAGCATGTGAAGGAGTAAACACATACTCAGTAACCAAAGAGAATCAGGATGGTGCCAAACCCACCACTTTTTACAATAACAAACCAAACTGACATTTATCATAGTATCATATTACATGACAGATATTCCGTATTGGGACTGTTACATGTCAGTTTTAACCCACCAAGCGTGATATTCTCAATGAGCAGGAAGTTATGGTTCTATTTTTAGATCAATCTACAGCTTGTATTCAGGACCCTCACTTCACCTCACAAGTGTAAATAAAACCATCAACCCCACTGTGAGACATTACAGCATCAACCATTGTGAACAATTATGTTACAGATTTTCTAATCACTGAATGAAAATACTGGGAGTTGTAAATGCTACACAGAGAATGGTACAGGGAGATGCAAGACAAAAAAATGAAAGTGAGCTATATTTACCAGAGTCTGATTAAATTTTCATTTCTTTCAACCACCTCCAAATAATTGTTTCACCTTTTGTTTTTCCTTTTCTTTTCTCCTCCCAGTGGCTCCATCTCAGACTGACATTCTCCTGGGCTGCACCTCATGTAAGTAGAGCTGTAGCAATACAGTGTGACTATTACTGTGTATGTTTATTTCACCAAGGTAAAACTGCGAAAATATTTTACCAAAACTGGGACTCCTAAACCTGGTATTTACTTCTGTAAAAAGGTATTGCATTAGCAAGTCCTCGCTGAAGACTTAGCTAAGACAAGTAATATTACGTGTCAGATTGTCCTTCTCAAAGAGCACTAATCAGCCACATAAGCAGTGTGATACAAAGGCACATCCAATTTACCACTTCTTTCTAAGTTTGTGAAGTCTGGGCTCCATGAAGTGTCCCATGATCTTGAGGCACTCCAGGGCTCCTTGCCAGGCAGGAAAACCTCTGCAGAAACAGACTGGAGGAATATTTGTAGGTTAATTGGCATTACTTCTGCAAACTGCTTCCCAATCCATGTGAGGAAGGAATGGAAGCTGTAACACTCTCCCACCAGGAGTGCATCATGACACCTAAACCTGCCTGAAAGCCCAAAGCCCACAGGAATGAGTTTCATATGTAGACAGGGGCTGATGAAGGAGAAGAAGAAAGGCAAAGCCAACCCCTTGTTGGCCTGTCTGGGCTGGCTCAGCAGGCAAGAGGCACCAAAGCCAAACAGATTAAAAGGAGAGATACAAAACTTGGTCTCCTCTAAGTGGCCAATTCAATTCATCTGAGCACTGATGGTGCAAAGACCATCAATACTCTGAGGGTGTATTTGCACACAGCCTGATGAATGTGCTCAGGTACAAGGGGTGGCACATGCTCAGCATGGAGGAGCAGGGGATTTGTTCACCCCAGTGTAGTTAATGAGCAAGCAATGAGAAGCCAGGAATTATTTAATGTTAATACCAGTTCTGCCAGTACCCAGTGCTGTTCTGTTACTCCCAGCAAGCTTCTTCATCTTTTTCACGTCCTCCTATGTACAATGAACACAACATTTTGGTGCCCAGTGTCCCATCTCCCCAGTGTATTTAATTCCCAGTTTAACATTCTAGTCATAAATGCACTTCCTCCCTTTTACTTTGATAAAGTACAATCAGCATCAATAGGTAACACTTTTTAAAAACTCCTTTCCAACTATTGTGAAACAGGAGCTGACTGTTTATGGAGTACTTATTTTTTATGTCAGTTTACCACAGGGCCTCTTTAGCCACAGGCTTACAGCCGGAGGCCCCAAGGCATTTTTTGGGAGTGGAAACTTTTTGAGTTCAGCTCTTAACAAATTTCCAGCCTGCAGTATGTTTTTCATTAGTCTACATGGTGTTATAATAAATGATGCACTTCCTATTTCATTTTATGATTTTTTAAAAAAAACATGCAACAATTTTTCTGTGTCTGTTTTTTATTACTTTCAATATACTTGACCACACTAATGTTAGAGACTATGTATAAAAACAGAAAGGATATATTGAGTAAGATATCAGCTACAGTAAGACAAGCTTTTAGTCTAAATTCTTCACTGAAAACTGATCACAAATCCACTATATGTATGCAGCTCCATCTTTTTGGGGCTGTTGTTAAAAAAAAAATCTTTTACCCCAAAACCTAGAGTTGGACTAGAAAAGACTCCTCCAGGGTATTCCCCTGCAGGACCTTCAGCTAAAAACATCTGATCCCATTGGCCAGACACAAAACATGCCAAAACCTTCTTGAGCCTCCACCTAACAGAGTTGTTAAAAGGTGGGTTTTTTGCATAGACCAACTTGATCTTGTCCGTACAGTTTTGGGCCCCCCAACACCAGAAAGCCTTCCATGACAATGAGCAAGCTGATGGAGGGACACCGAGATAGCCAGGGAGGCAGGAAGACACGCCCTGTGATGGGAGGTTGAGGGAAATGGACTTGCTTACATCAGAAAAGCAGAATGTCTGAGTGGATCTAACAACCACTATATTGCACCTACAAAAGCCTTATTGAGAAGACTCCTTACAACAATATATGTTGAAATGAACAAATACAATGGGCGTAAGTTGAAAAACAGATGGATTTCAACATTTTTTTACCATTAGGACAATCAAATGTTGGGACAGATTGTCCAGAGGTTGCACACTCTTCATCCTCACAGGTTTTCAGGATCTGGTCTGATCTTATTGCTGACCTTGCTTTGGGCAGGGATTTGGCGAGATGGTCCTGAGGTCCCTTCCAACCAGAATTACTGTATGAGTGATTCAGTCCAGTAAAAAATAGCTAAGATTTTAAATACCAAAACCAGAATTCATTCAGACTGCCTTTTCATTTTTTCTCACTACCTATTATAAACATAGGCATATACTTTTGCTAATGGTGTGGTGCAATAATTTTTTTTAAATAATCATAAAAAACCAGCTGTGGACAGCACTGAACCTCAGACACCCAATTTCTTAATTGAAATCTTCCACTGGTGGCTATAGCTTTTAGAAGCAAAGTTCAGACAGGAGAAAAGAGGACAAATGAAGACTTACCTTAATGACTTTTGGACATGAGTAACAACAACCATCAATAAACTTCAGAGTGCAATACCTGTGCCACAATTGAGACTTTCGTTTTACATTATCTCATCTGACTTTCCCTGAATGCAGCTACGTGACACGCTAGGACTGATTTTTCTTAGAGTGAAGCACCGTGACCTTTTGACTGTCACACTGGATTATTTGTATCATTTTATAAAGTGGTCCCAGAAAATACAAACGTACTTATAAACAGCAGGTGACAGTGACCCAGACAATATCCCAGATACTTCAAAACTAGCAATATAAACAAACCTTACTATAAGAGGGGAAAAAAGTTTCTAAAAATCTAAACAAAATAAAACCCAGACAACTAACATTTCAGATTTTAAATTTCCATCCTAAAAGTACAACTACCCATATTTACATCAACCCAGAATTCTTTGTGCCATCTTGTCTTATCTAAAACTAGTTTGGTGAGCTCTGCAGGAGGTCAAAAGTAAATCAAAAGCAAATGCCTATAACACAATACTCCCAAAACATCAGCTCTCAAATGTTTTCAAGGAATGTTCATCTCCTTTCCGGGCGCAAACTCAACACATACATAACTCAGACACTGCAGTGATTCAAGGCAGACAAGAGAAGCAGGTCAAAAGGGTTACTGTTACTCACTTCTCAGCTCACTGCACGTACCAGGGATTGCCTCACATCCCCCTGTCCCACCCTCTGCCTTGGTACATGTGCCACCTTCCCATTCCCAGTCACACCAGGGGCTCCTGAATTATCCTTGTCTCCTTTCCAATTCAATCCTCTCCACTTGTCACCATGGAGCCTTCTGTCTCCAGCTTGCCTCCAACATCCTTCCTGCTGCCTGCTAAGATCCACATCACCTTCATACTCAATTTTGTATTACTATAAACCTTAATTTTCTCTCTCCCTATCAGCTTCCTTCCTTTCACAAATTAAGGACTGTGTTCGTCATTTCCTAACAAAGTCTGAGTCTCTCTGTCAGATGAGACCATGTTCATTTTGGAGGAGAAAATATGAGAGATTTGAAAGAAAGAATATGAACTATCATGAATGCAATTAACTAAACTAAAATCAGTCCTTAAGACATATTAGGCCACCAAAATTCACAATGGGAATTTTAATGGGAAAAATACAGAAAATACATCCCTTTCTATAGAATATATAGATCTGGAAATACAAAGAGTATTCCCTCTGCTGACCCTTTCAAGGAGGAGCAGTTCTCCAGTACATGTCCCACTGTATATATCTGCTATTTTAAATATATATTTTTATATAGTTGATACACACGCTTTTTTAAAGATAGCCTTCTTTTTATATTTTTCCCTCTATATGTAATTTTTAGTAAGAATGTATTCCCGGGGGCTGACAGCATGAGGAAAACTAGGCTATGCCAGCTAGAAGAGATTCCAGTCAAACATCATCATGTCTGGCATACTGTGTTTCATTTACAAATCTTTGATTTCTAAATGAATGGCAGTTCAAAGTGCACATGAAACACAGATACTTTCTGCTTATGTATGTAGAGATTGTTAGAGATTAAACCACTTTTAATTAAAGACCTAAGCAGGTGTCAGTGCGTGATATTCTTTGAATTTGGTTTAAGCAGATGGATGTTCCACGGTAACCCAGCAGCACACGTTAAATACAAGCAGAATCAAAGACATCTCCCTAAACAAAGCCAAGGAAAGCTACTTTGTAAGAGGGTTTGAAGTTTGCTACTACTCATCTGTCATTTCTGGAACGTCACATACTCAGCTGGGAAAAGCATTCTAAAACACTTCAAAAATAAACAACCCCCTCCTGCAAACAACCCTACGAGACAGAACCCCAGGCCACACAAGACCTATTAATTTCAGTGGGGTTTTGTTCTGCTTCTCTATATGCATCTAATTACCCAAAGTTAATTTGCAGCATCAAGGACTAAACCAGACAATTTAAAAGCATTCTGGACTCAAATAAGTAGAGTTTAAACACAGAAATGGAATTATTTCTAAGTAATTTTTCTCTCCGTGTCATGCTGCAGGGCGAAAGCAATATGAGGAGCACCCTGTTCCTCCATTACTCAAAGGTTCTTCATTTTCTTTTTAAAAGGAAATCCAAAGATTAATTTAAAGCCATCTGATGAAAAAAACCTCAATATTTACCTTCATATTTTGTTGTAATATATACTGAATTCGAGTGATTTCAAAAGTTATCCTGGATGCTTCTCATTTCAAGATGTTAAATATTGGCTCTTATAAATTTCCATTACACATTGTCTGACAATATTTGCTGCTCTGGAGTACATGAACTGATTTTTAATTCTTACAGAGGTAATAATAATAAAGTTTGTAGAAGTTGGGCATGGATAACATTTTAGAATTTCATATTTATTACAAGTCACTCCTTTCCAGGTCTAATTTCACATAAAGTAAGTGTAAAAAATGGTTAGAACTGCCAGGTGTATAAATTCTCTCGATCCTTTTTACCCATTATATCATCAGTAGTAGCTACTCTCAGCCTGGTCTCCTAATCATCTCTAAATGATGGCACTGTGACATCCTGGCAGTGGTGTTACAGCCGACACCTGAAGACAATGAAAGAGCACACACATGTAATCCCAGAATTCCATAACTAGTAAATCACAAACTGAAGTCCCACAGCCAAGACCAGGCCATTATAGAGCTGTGGGAAGGAAATAATGAGGGAGACAGACAGTGATCCGCCAGCTGACGGTCAGCACATGGGCTGGAGGATGGAGGACACGGATGGGGAGGCAAAGAGCACAACTGTCTGAACAAAGCCAGGGCTGTTGCCTACAGCAGTAAAGGACCAGCCTGCATGCTGGGTGCTGGCTTATGGGAGCTACAACATGGCTGCAAAGTTTAAAGATGGCACAGGGTGATGAGCATGAAAGCACAATTCTTGGTGCTTCAACTGATCCTAAAGGAAAGACTGAGCACTTCTGTAAAAAACAGGTTTCCGTTTTCAGATACTTTCTTCTACTTCTTTAGTATTAACTACAGCAATATTGCATACAGAGAAATCTGGAAAAAAAAAAATATGGTAGAAGTCAAGATCTTTTTGATGGCTTCAGCAGTAAGACATAAATCTGGAGTAACTGCAAAGCTCAAATCTCAAAATACCCACCAGTGCAACCAAGAGTTACACTTGGCTCCTGAATTTTATCAGGTTCCTGCAGGCAGTGTAAGGAACCACCCTCAGCCAGGAAGGAAACACTCCTAAATTCAGGTGAGATTCTTTTGCAAGTTATAGTTAGGCACAGGTTATGAAGCAGATCTTTGTAGAGCTAGCTGCTCCACCTCCAGCTTTATTTGCTGGGAGCTGGTTATGTAACTAACACAAAAGAAAATAACCATTTCTGGGTTGTTTCCCTTTGTAAGGCCTGGGCTGCCAGGAGGAACTGAGAGAATTCAAAAGCAGCTTCCCGTCTGTTGCTCTTTTGGGTGTTTCTCTTTGAAGTGGCACCCTGAGTGGCTGCTCATTCACCAGTTTTGTAGGTAGTCTTTAAAGCAATACTTTCCACCCTTCAAGCTTAAGTACAGAAACATACAATTAATTAAACCAATTTAGTGGTGTTATTATTTCAGCCTTTTATTTCTACTTGGTGTCAGACTCTTAGACGCAAGGACTCTTTGTAGTAGGATTTCAGACACTGAAGAAAATGCTGGACTTCATAGACTGGTCTGATACGGTTCGTGCAACACGTGAACAATCTAAGGAAACCATTTAGCTACTGCTTAAAGGAAAATTCATTCTAAAATCTATAAACTAGGTTTTAGAAAACTAGAGTCAAACTTTGCAGCGTTACTGTGCTGTATTTAACTGATGCTTTAACCCTTTATTCTGTCAAGAGTTATTTTAATCGCCTTTTTTTTCCTAAAAAAAGGTTATGTCTAGCATTATATAGAACGATTGTCTGGTAACATGTAAATGGACCACTGACATGCCAGATGGCTCTAATGCAACAAAAAAATGCATCTATTGCTGCTTGTAATAGTAGTGGCCAAACACTACATTACTGATTTCCAAATATTTTCCTGGTGTGAAATGTTTGTAAACCATCCTGCACTGCTGCTGAACTCCAGGAACACTTTCCGGGACAGTTTTAGTCCTTAACTACAAAAAAAAATGCCCATATTATTAAGAATTATTATGGAGAAAATATTTCAGTGAATCTGTCCTACTGTACTGGCTCTCTCTGTTGTTTATTTTCATTTTTTTGGGCACTGGATTTTATAGCCATAATTATCTCATTTTCTCATAGTACAAGCAGTCCAATTTTTATTCACTGAGGTCAACATTTTTATTGCATTCTTCCTCTGTGTTTTTTTTTCCCTTTTTTTTTCCCTTTAAAATCTGCTACTAACAACAAATACAATAGACACATGCTATCAAAATACCTCGTAGGGTTGTATTTTCATATGAACATAGCTCAGAAATGGCAGTAGTAAAATGGCCAGCTGGAGGAAATTGTGTTTCAACTCCATTTCCATTCTCCATGTCCTTTAGAAGAAATAGTTCTACAAATATGCAACCTCATCTTCAAAGATTTTTGTGCAAGAATTTTCCCCAGAATCTGGAAGGTTTCAAGAAGTAATGTTCAGTCAAGGGGATTTTAGAAGCTGGTATGGCTTCATGGTCAGCTGGCTGTGAAATCCTGCTCATTAGCCACAGTCTTGAGCATGCAAACTTGCTGCTTTCCAGCTTCTTTAAAGGGTTGAAAGGAGCAGAGACTGCACCCAGTTATTAAGGGAAACAGGAATGCCCTGAACTTTTTCCTCTTCTTATACATCTGTTTCCTCTCCTGTTTCTCCTGTGCTGCCAAGTGAGCTGGAGTGCCTTCAGCCTGTCCTGTAGTGCCTTCAGCCTGTCCCATAACTTTCCCAAAATATACCCAGAGCCCTTCCTCCATCCCCACCACCTGAGGTCTGCAAAGGAAAGAACTGCTGGTAACAGGAAAAGGTCAGGAGCTGTGTATTATATTCTGTATGTTTGGATTAGCCCACAATAGCTAAATAAACTGATTTGATGTCTAATGACATTTTCAAACAGTAGCTAATAAAATTATCCAAAGTATGCAGAGACAAAAGACACACACAGACATACCAGAAAATGTCTCTAATACATCCACCCAAGCAAGGACCTAGGGGGAAATTCAGCAGTTTGGCCATCCAAACTAGGGCTGAATACAAAAGACTCCAAGTTAAAAAGCCTACTCACTAGAAAAGACACAAATATTCTTACCTTGCCCATTATTATCACTTCTATTTGTATGCAACTATTGGGTTTTGTCCAATGTCTTTAGCACAGAACCATATTTTTAAACAGAATCATGGTCTTTTCAAAACAAATAAATAAAAGGCATGCTACTGACATGACCCATAAGCTTGGAATACTTTGGGAAAGCTCCTCTGAGTTAGCTGTGTTAGCAGCTCTGAGGGATTTTCTCAAAAACCACATGAGGGTCCTGAGTCATGTCAGCAGAGGAAGGAGCTGCGATGGAGGAGGTTCCCACTCCTGTAAGGAAGGAGAGGAACACTGACCTGTCTCAGCAGCTTGAGTGCCCTGCAGTGCCCCTTAGCTTTGTGCTCCCAGCTGGACAGCAAGCCCTGCCCAGAAGGGAGGCTGTGCCAGGGCCGGGGTGCATCCAGGTTGCCGCGGTGAGTTCCACCCGAGCTCATTTGGAACGGCCCTTAGGGAGAGCTGGGTGAATCTCTCAAAGCAGAGACGCTGGTTCTGAAGAATGAATGTGTGACTAATGGGGTTGCAGCACTGCTACAACTGTGGTCGCCTTTTTAAAATTTTCCATCAAAGTTCTTACAACCTGCAATATTGCAGCACATGAAAAATGAAAGGGACTCAAAGCTGTGCCCGTTTAAAAGGCAGTTCTAAAGCAACTCATCTGAAATTCGCAAAGAAGTCTTACTTACTTCAACTGGTTTGCACATTCAATTTCAATTTTTTTAAGTAATTACCAAAGCATTTCCAGACTTGTTATGGCCAAATATGAACTTACTGAATATTCATGCTAAGATAAAACAAATATAAACAGTCCTGAGTGACTCCCATTAATATTACACCTTGCTTTACACTTAAAACAACAGTAGAAAATTAAGAAGAAATGTCAGTGTGGACCAGCCCCATTCCATATGATGTATGAAGAGATCTTTGCCCACACCAATCTCTTTATCATGTACCACTGTTTGTGTTCCTTCGAAGATACCAGCTTAAGATAAAGGTATACAGAGGAATATTTCTGATAATCCTTTATATGAATAACTACTCTTTATACACACTTTACACAGGGGTATAAAGGGCTCCAACACACCCACTAATTCGCTAATGTCATATTGATGTTTCAACAAAACCACTTCAGCTCATAAAAATAATACTCTGGCAACCACAGTCCTAAATAACTACTTTCACTTTAGCGTTGTGATTTGTTCAATCAACCTGAATCACTAACTCTTGCCTTAACCTAAGTTACTGCTTAGAGCACTCCTAAAACATGAACTTCTGAAAGTTGTTATATTGTCAAATAAAACTGAGCAAAATTTCATTTTTTTCTTATTTAGCTTCTGTAAATGAAAAAATATTACTAAAATTGCCTATGAGTTCATATCAGATGTAGCAATGTGTCAGGAGCATCAGCACCTTAAACACCTGGTAACTTCATCATCTGAACCACTACAGACTATTCTGTAAACAAAAAACTGCACTGCTCACATCCCACTTTCATATTAATGAAGTTACTTGTAATTATGAACTTTAAGGCTGTGCATTAACTTTATAGAACCATTAGCAATGAGAACCATACTTGGGGGAAGATAGACAGGGAACTGCCATATTTAATTCAGCACATTAATCAAGCCAATAGCAACAGTACACTGCATCAAAATAATCATGTGAAGAGATCCCCAAGGCTTCTGTGATCCCTGCTGTTTCGTGGTGGCAAAGAAAAAGCGCATTAGGTTCTCTATGTGTGTGTGTCTCACCCTCACACCAGAGTCCTGTCCTGCAGAACGTCTACCACATGCACAGCAAAAATATCTGGCTTGTGTTTAAAGGTGTTTTGAGTTTGGGCTAATTTACCTGGCAGATCACAGAAGAGGCTCCACCTTCACTAAGGCTGGCGCTTGCTGAGTTTGCAACGAGGCTGAGTTAAAAAATAAGTCACTAAAGTAAACCTCAAACAAGTCTGTTTGCCATTTCCTCCAGTTCCCTTGCAGCTGCCTGGCCAGGACCCAGTCTCAGCACAAAGCCACATCCATGGGTCTGCCCACAGATTCTTTATTCATTTTAGGATTAATCTCCTTTTCAGTTGATAGGTAAAAGCATATATTAAACTTTACTGCTTTGGGAAGGAAGGAAAACACAAGAAATACCTGGGCAAGTTCTACAAGTATGGATATTGTTAAAATTTGGACCTTTATGGTCAAAGCACAACAGTCTCCTTGGCCCCACAACTACCCCAAGTTTTTACAGATGATCAACTACCACTTGTCACCACAAGCCATAGTTACACAGCATAATTGTCGAGGATTATGTATCTCTCTACTCAAACAAACCTCAGGAAAGTCTGCTAGACAAACCCAACCAGGATAATGGAAAAAGTATTAGGTCGTGGGCACTGCAAACTGAAAGAAGTGATGGACTGGCAGGGCTATAAGAATAAGCAGTTGCCTCTATAAAACCCAGAGAGCAGCAGACTCGAAGGAGCCACATTATTACCTCCTGCTCTCCCTGGAGACCCAAGGAGTGCTATTCCATCTCCCAATCCCTGCATGCTTCTCCTGCAAAAAAGCCCATACGCTGAAGTTTATGAGGCCTGAATTTCAAAAGGAAAGCACACTTCACCTTCAGCTCCATACCCAGCTGTCACTGGTATTGTATCAAATGTAAATCAACACAGTTTGGGGTTTTTTTCTCTGTGTTTCAAAATACAAACCATACATAACAGCTTATCCAAATGAGTGATAAGTATGAAATATTACAAACCATAAAAAAAGGAAAAAGCATAATCCTGAGCTGCCCCACACTGTCTCCTCAAAGACGTTTTACTTCTGAGATTAAAGAAATGCTTGTTTATTTAATAATTTGACCAGTCCCCAACAACAGAGAATCTAATGGAAAATACTCACTTGGGACCTACAAACAGAGCCACTGTGTTTATAGAGGTCATAAATAGAGATCTGGGGGGCCTTTAACTTTAATATGAACAATAGAAGCTTAGCCAAAAGGAACAAAAAAATAACTGAACTAAGAAAATACTTAGATCATAAATACTGACAACTCAGAAAGTTCTCAGGTGTCTTAGAGTCTGTCTTACACTCCTATTGTGAAGTTTTAGCCTCTAAGATAGTGTGAGAATAAAAATAAGCTACTAATGGTATAAAGTAACGAAACACATTTATATTGGACACATAAAAGAAAACACACAGGAATGACAAATCCTTTCACTTTTATGGGTCAACTCCTTTTTGGCTGATAAGTAAAATCACATTAAACTTCACTGCTTTGGGGAGGAAGGAAAACACATAAATTAATTCTACATTACAGTTTAAAAAGGCAAATTATTTAAGGACTATTTGTATTCAAACTAAGTAGACAGAATCATGATATTACACACTTTCTATTCAAATGGAAAGAATTAACATTTACCTACCATCTCATTAAACTAAGATGATAGAGCAGTAGTATTTTCCTTACAAGTGTTTTTTTCCCCAATTAAAATGTTCTTTCTGAATGCTTAAAAGAATTCTGAGGTTTACAGTAAAGTACTTTTTAAAGCACACATTGGCTCTTTTTCAGGCCTAATGTTTGTTACTGTCTAAACTCTCCAGAGGCCAAGTGGATGTTACAGGCTTTTGCTAAACAGAGTTGTGCTTCAGAGGTGGGAAGGGATGTGACTCCCGGCAAACACAGCTGTGATGAGTAGCTATAAAGAAAATCAGATATTACTAACATAATACTTTTGCCAGCTTGGCTTATTTTGCTCCAGGTCTACTCCCCTGTTGACATGCACAGCTTTGCAGAGTAGCTGCTCCCATGGTAAAACCTTTTGCTGCATCAAAGCTCCCCCGGTTTGATGCAGCCGCTGTTTGTCTCCAGTTATGTAATGACACCAAAAGGCTGAACTGCTCCCCGAACCGCGTCCTTTCACTTTGTCCCTTCCAAAAAAAGACCTCTCCAAAGCCCTTTCACAACAGGGCTGTCCCTCTGGCAGGATCAGGCCCCTGTTTGTGCAGAAGCCCCCAGCGCCAATAAGCGCGTGCTGCCGAGGCTTAAGGGATTATGTGCATGTATGTGCAGGGAGGTCACATGTGTGCAGAGTCCGGTGCCACCGCCGAGGGCAGCGCCGCTTCCCCAGCTCTCCCATTGTTTACTCCTGCCACAGAAATGAGACACTGGAGTTTCTGCTGAGCTCACTCGGAAAAAGGGTCCGACTTGATGGGCAAAATGTTTCTGCCGGCCATCAAGGGACAGCGAGGCAGTGCCGACCAGGTGAGGATTTCAGCAGTTCACCTTTTAGATTGCTTTTGGTTTTTTTAAGAGCCTATAAAGAATTTGCATTAATGCATATAAACCATGGATCAGTGAAAATTAATAGGGCCATCATTAGAAAACAGTGTTTAGTTTTTAGATAACCGTTCTTTGGGAAAAATATTGTTTGAATTTGTCATGCTTCCACTTTTATCTGGTTGGCCAAAAGAAAAGTTACAGTAGCTTTTCTTATGCATATCAATTTTCATGCACATTAGGCTGGATTTCTCACTTACTATTTATGTAATGACTGCGTGCTTTTATGCTTTTTAATTATCACTGTGAATATACAAGCTCGTTGTGTTTCTGTATATTAAATCCAGAGGTATTACTAGAGCAGAAGTAATTGATAGCAATTGATAATAATAGAAGCAGAGGAATTGATCAAAAGTTAATCCAGTCAGTCTCTATTAGAGAAAAAAGTTCTCAATTAAAGATGTATCCTAGTGAATCTTTTATTTGTAGCATAATAATAAACACAAACCATACTGTGAAATATTACTGCAAAGCAGATAAAAAGACACATCAGTAACTAATTAACTAATTAATCACACTTCAGTTGCATTTTCATTTGTATTATAAAAGAAGGTAAGCCAAAGGCAAACCAAAGCACCAAAGATTTCCTAACTGCTTTCAGCAGAAGCTTTGAATAAGCAGAACGACTGCTGGCCTTTTGAGCTTCCATAAGCATTTTTAACTACGCTAATCACCATGATATTTGCAAATCTGTTTTCTACTGTACGTAGCAGAACACCTACTTTCCCTTAGGGCTCTGTCAGCTGAACTTTCTGTTGCTCTTATAAAAATGCTAAAAGAGCATAAAAGGCAGCACCCTATTTGTCATGCCAGCCTCACATCCTTCATGTGTTTGATTGGCCCTATCACTTAAGTCCCAGCAGAATTCCATGGATTTCTACAGAAGCTGGACTGATGCTGAAATGATGCAAAAAAGTTAATCAACTGTCTGGATAAAGTGATTCATGTGGACATCAATGTTTGTGATCTGCACTTCAGAATGATTCATTTCAACTCCTGTGTGCAGGCTCTGAACATCAGATAAGAGATTATCAGAATATTCTGCATATTTTCCACAACAGCTACAACAAGGACGGCTCATTTAATTAAGGACAGACTGGTAGGCTCCAGTGACCTCCCTACAAAGTGTGCTTTACTGTTCATAAGCACCCAGTGCCTGTGTGGGCTCTGTAAAAACATCCATTTATCAATCATTACTAAGAAACTGGCTCTCTGACAAACTCATTACTCCTCAGGCTTCCACCCATTAGCATAGGAGGAAGCAGATTATATATTTACTGCTGAGGTGGGCTGAGGCTGACCATGGCTGGACACCAGGTGTCCACTGAAGCTGCTCTATTGCTCCCCTCATCAGCTGGACAAGGGAGAGAAAACACAACTAAAGGCTCATGGGTCAAGAGAAGGACAGGGAGCACTCATCCATTACCATCCTGAGCAGAGCAGACTCAACTTACAGAAAAATTAATTTATTATGAATCAGAGTAGGCTAATGAGAAATAAAACTGAAGACCTTCCCAAAATCTTGCCATGCAAGCCCAATATAATTTTATATATCAAGGCTCCTGCAGTAACAAATCTGCTGCAGAAGTCGTGCTGGCTTCCTGGAGTGGGCAAGACTTTTAAAGCAGCGTGTTACCTACCAAGGACACTAAGAAACTCTCTACAAAAACTCTGCTCAAATTAAAAAAAAAAAGTAATTGCTGAATGGCATGTGAATCGATACACTGCAATTAGTAAGCACTGGTATTTATTTCCATGCCATTTACTTGGCTGTAGTCCCAGGAATTTGTATAAATCTTAACCATGGCTTTCCAAAGTACCATGGAATGGACAGAAAGGGGATGACAGGTGGCTACAGGTAGTATTCTCCAGGTGTAATGTCACAGATGTTTTTGAAGTGGGAAGCTTTAGGTTTAAAGAGTTCTGGTTTGCAGAGGTCTCAGTTCCTTTGCACATTTCTTCCCCCTTAATTACTTGGGTATTTTCTGCCCTTGGAAACGTTTGCCCATCCTCATACTGGGCTGGAAAAACAACACCCACTAAGAGTATGTAAGGAAGTATCCACACCCACAGACCTGTGAAAGGATGGTCAAGGAGTCAAATCGAATCATTAAATACTTAAACCTGTCAAGCCCTTTCCCAGCATCCCAGAACCGAAAGTGCTAAAGGTTATTCCTGGCTTTTTCAGGTTTCATATATACATATGGCTGCATTGGGGAGCCTTATAAAAAATCAAGTTTAATGGAAGAGAATTGTGATGACTAAGGGTTAAAAACCCCTGTCACTGATAAATTGGAGGAGGGAGTGGCACATGACAAGAAGTACCTGGACAAATCAGAGCCCATTCATGTCCGTAAAATGCCTCTTAATTAATTTCAAGCCCCTTCTCCAAATCTTACAATCTAATAATAACCTTAGATCCGCATTAATATTATACTAGAACCCCCTAGAAGGTAAAGTTAAAAGATTTTTTTCAAATATTATAAATGGAATAAGATGTAAGCAGCAATTATTCAAGTTCATCCAGGAGGCAGCTACAAAATGCTATTTCCTTCACCTAGCAGTGGAAATTAAAAGCCACAGGAGTGTCAGGAACAAGATGTCTCAGGCTGACAACAGAAAGATATGTTTATCTCCAACGGATGTGACAAATTTTTAAGTCATTTCAGCCTTAGTGCAACTGCTGACATGATTTTTCTCTTCAAACTCTAAACTCAAGCCAGTTTCATACCAATTCCTATATATGATATTTGATACAGGACTATGTCTACACTTCTGCATTTACTGGAAACCCAGTCCCTGCAGTCAGAGTCTGTTCCACAACAGTCTCCTACACACCCAACGTGATGTCTTGCTGATAAGTCACTGGGTCAGCTTTCACTGATGTTTCTAATAGGAAACAGCATTATATTATAGTTTCCAGGAAAAGTACCATCTGTGCCTCCTGTCAGTCTTTGCAACTGGCACCAAAGTATCTGTGGGGAATGTTTCCATGCTGCCAAATTTCAGCAGTGTTCCCTGCCACGAGCCCTGAGCTGACAAACAGTGGGGGAAGATAAGAGCTGCTGTTTCCACCCTGCCAGCTCACCAGGCCAGTTCATTTACAGTGTAATTCCAGCACAGTCCATGCACCTTTGACACTCTCTTCCTGGAACAAATTCAGTCTGCAATGCTTGGAATTGGCATAACTTACATTAATTTTGATAGGCAAGAATCTGTCTTCTTAACTGGAGTGATGCTGATTTACAAGAACCAGAAGTACACACATTCCTTACCTGGAATCTGAGCAACTCCAAAATTCTGGAAATTTTGGAGACATTTGGGCACTTGCTATGTTGTAAGAGGTGCAGATGAAGTACCTATGATTTAAAGAAATTACCTAAACAAAGAATTTGACCATAAAACTGCCCTGTAACCTTATATTTTCTCAAATAATAAACAGGCCTTAACAGAAAGTTTTAGATTAGTCTCCACGATCTGATGATCTTTATATAAAAAAGGAATACATAAGTTTCATACACAATTGCCTCCCCCAACCAGTCTTAACTGACTTATTGCCCTACAGTTTAAGTGTCTATACATAGCAGGGGTAAAGTTCCCTATAGTTAAACATTGATGATTATCACTTGAGAAAGATTCTTTAATGTTACTGCCCACCTAGTGTATTCAGTTCCTTAAAAAGCAGAATAAATGAGCTAAATACTTTCATTAAAAACAGTGGGATAAAGTGTGTCTACTGTGTAAATCTGCCAAGTCCCAGCTGCTCTGAACATCAACAACACAACTTCAATTTTCTGAAGTTTTTTTAGATCCACTGAGTTTTATATTTCATATGAAAAGAATCTGCAACTTACATTCATTTTTAAACCGAATGAAAATATTTTCTTGTGTGCTCTCCAAGAAACTGAAAATCTATTTTTTAACTGAATCTTTTGTTTTCTGTGGCTCAGTTACAAAAATATTAATGTATACACATAGCAACTTTCAGCCACATTGATACTGAATTGAAGTTTGTTGCCACTTAGTTTTAAAGCAGGATAGCTGTATCAAAATGAGCTTCCAAGTGCTCCGACAGTATGGCCCAGAACTGCAGCAGTGCTGACTGCTCAGCACTCTGAATGGTGCTGTGTACTCTGCTGATGCTTAAAAGCTGTCACTTCTTGTATTCCAACTGGTCAACTTTATAAAATCCAGAACTCAAAGCATCTTACGTAAGCTGATTTTCTAATACTACATTCATTCTAGTTACTCCTGTTATTTAATGCACCGTAAGTTACTGGAAGTGAAAATATCAGGAAAATTACAGGGTTTTGTCTTGCATATAACTCAGGGGTTTTTTTAAAAGTATTATCTAGTGGATATTTGGGCGTTTCAAATTGTATCTCATTTCAGGAACCCAGGCAGTTGCCTGTATGCGAATACAGGTAACCACTACATAAATTCATTCTGCCTCATAGAATCCCCATCTTTAAACCCACACAAAAACAGGGTATTTCACTTTTTGCAGCAATGAAACCTTAACCCACAACACATACATATGATGTATTAAGAGCTGCACTGTTCACTCTAAGGTGATCTCTTTTTTACATATACGTTAAAAAAGACACGATATGTCATGTTTTCCATATAGAGGCTCTTACGGAATTCAGTGCTAAAGCTAAGTCAGGAAGAGGTGGAGCAGGAGACCAGTCACACTCATCTGATACTGGGACACTGAGAGAACTTAACAAAACATGACTGAGTTTACAGACTTAACCCGTGCAGAGCCCCCGTGCAGCTGTTCCTGAGCAGCTGCCAGGAGGGCACAGCCACCGGCAACCAAACTCCAGCAGAGGCTCCACTGCAAAGAAAGAAACAGCACAGAAAGGGAGGATTTAATTGGAGTGGCAGATGTGCCTGGCAGATAAACATCTGTGTCTGAACATGGGATTCCTTCCACACAAATCTTTAGGGGCCCTAATGCCTGACTATCTCCTCTCTACAGAACTTTGACCCTGTAGTACTTGGTTATTAGAACCTGCCAGACCACTACCACACCACCACTCCCCAACAGATCTAACGGGTTCTTAAAAACACCATTTGGCAGTTTCTATTATGGTTTCTGGAGTAGCTGATCTTTTTTGTCTTTCTTTACTGGAGCATACTATCTGTTCTCATAAGCTACTTAAAAATTGATGGGTGGAAAAGAAACTAAAGCAAATACAGGTACCCATTTCTGATGGATACACACATTGTTCTGAGCAACCAATCCTCTATGAAATCTGAAAACAGAAGAAAGTTCTGTAGTTATAACCTATTACAGAATGTGCACATCTCAAAAAACAGTTGCCATAACCTAAAATCAAGTTTTCCTCTTTCTTTCAAACCAAAACTCATTTGTTGATGCTGAGTGACCTGTGACAGCAATGTGCAGAAACTTAATTCTGACATGGCCTTACATGAACTGAGATTCCCAAAGAGCTGAAAAATGTAGACAGAAACAAAGCTGCCATTGTTAATAGTTATATTAATGATTTTACATTATATTATATATTTAACAACAACTAAAGGTCAAAACAGTGAAAAAAAAGGGCATATGTTTAGGTTGGCAAAAGGCCAGGGAGAGTAAGCAGATTATGATGGCACAAGTGGGATCTGAAGGACCAGGTAGCTGCTATGTAGATGATGTACCACAAAGATGGTGCTCATAGAATGAAAGGATAAAAAAGTGACAGAGGTTGCCAACATCTGTGGAACAATAAAAAATGTCAACCAGCAAATGAGAGGGTGGCCCACAGGAAGGAGCTAAGTTTTGAATGGGCTCTGAAGACAAAATATAGTCAGAATTTCTGGAAAAGCAGAGTGAGCAACCTCAAAGGATGAGCAAAGCAAAAGGCAAAGACCAGTTTCAGAAACATGAGCATCTCTGTACTTGTCTCATGTGCAACAGAAATACACCCTTATAGCTCCTGAGAATGTACTTTATACTGTTGACTCAACATGCCTAAGAAAAGCCTGGGATGTCTCACAGGAAAATAACAGAGAAGTAGAAGGGAAAGGGTACTTGGAAACCCTGTCATAAGTCGGATATGATACCGTATGTGTGTCATACGAGCAAATAATCGTGGGAGGTGCAACATTATCCGTAAAGGAGTCATTAGGGAGAAATAAAGAGGAAAATAAGAGCCAGGCTGATGTGAAATTCAAGGGTTTTTTTAAGAAACGGGGAAATGTACATAAGAATTTATGCCTGGATAAAAGGAACTTTTAAGGAATAGTACTGGCCCAAGGGGAGGCAATAAGCTATAAAGGTGGAAATGGGCACTCAAATTGTGCAGAATGAAGTAAGAGCAAGCAGAAGCTGGGTTCTATGAGTCAAAGGTTTTGATGGGTTTTGTTTTTAATTTTTAATTATTGTTATGCTGCTATTAAAGCAAGATACACTGCAAACGGAACTGGTTTAGAGAACCAAAACTTGAGCCTAATGAAGGGTGAAACCAGGGGGACCATGCTCTTCCAGGAGTTCACTTGCCAGGGTGGCAAACTCCTTGCTCCCTCTCTTGCAACTGACCTACTCTTGCTTTTTAATTTGTACCTTCTTAAGCATCTAAGACAGATTTATATTCAATGCTACTCTGTCTCGATTATTCTTATTATTTACCTGTGCCTTATTTCACCTTGCATTGCCCTGAATTAACCACGTCATAAATGGAACCAATATCAATTACAAACTTACCACCCGCCAAACTGGTCAATGGTTGCGCCACAAAGACATAAATTATAGGGTTGGAAGGGGCCTGTTTTTCAGCCCAGCCTCCAATATCAAGCAGGATTTTCTTCTCTACTCACGTTAAAAGCATTTTATCTGAGCTGTATCATTATATTATAAACAACAGCAACTCAGCAACTGCACAAGAAAAGTGTATTCCAAAACCTACTTGCTTGCACTGCTGCACTTCCCCCCCCCCCCCCCTCCCCCATATCTAACCTGAGCAATCCAGTTTTACTTTTCTGCATATCCAGCCAACATGTTTTCTGTTAATCCCTATGGTATGTATATAAGCCAATAAGCCTAAAGAAATGTCATGTTACCCAGACTGAGATGTAACAGCAGTGTGACACTTCATTCCCTCACACTTGAGAGTTCGGAGAGTGTTCCCCTTGAGGTACAACTCCTTGTAGGTTTGTTATTTTCCAGAATCACTGGTCCTCCATTATTTAAAGTTTTAGGAATTAATGCATAAGTAATATTTAGCATGATGCTTTCAAAAAGCACCTTTCAAACCCTCATCAGGAGCTGACAATCTACTAAGTCATGGTTTATGCAGATATGCAGCACTTCTGGCCAAGATTTTTAGTTTTCTCAGTCTAGATCTGAAGCAAATCTGTGCTGTCCAGCAAGGCTTTAGGCAGAGCCCAGTCTTCCCTTAGGGAGCACCCTTGGGTTTCAGTTTGTAGGAATTAAGAGATACTGTGGGAACTTGAGAAAACACAACGAAGGTACGAGTCTTATGCCTGTTTAGAGACTTACCTTATTTGCACCAGCTTTATTAGCTATGTACAGTTTATAATGATAGTGCAGCTTGTGAAAACACATATTCTCAGACGTCAGATAAACTAGGCAAGAGCAATTGCACATATAGATGATAATAGAGCAAGTAGACAAACCACTTATTGAATAAACAAAGAAGTCTGCAGAACAGAGACACTGCTGCAGCTGGATAAAGGTTTGGGTTTTTCAAGTCAAATAAAAGAATCTGAGTGTAGAATGGTCATGCTTCAAACTGTGACCCAACCTGCTCTGCAACTTAGTACTGCATTATGAATGAAAATGTCTGAAAAAATCTGACTGCAGCTACAGACTCTGTAATACAACTGAGCAGCACTTCGGTTTTTTCTCATTAATTAAAGTTCATTTCATGCATCTTTTCTAAAATAATCTTTGCCACCAAGTGCTCTCAGCTTTTTGTGCTGTGTTGTAAGAAGTTTTTTCTTAAGTAACTCATGCAAATTTGTCTCTAAATAAAACCACCTTCAGCTTTAATGGAGTGTAAAGAGATTGGCTTTCAGCCAAGTATCAGCACTCTAAAAGTACTTCTACACAAATACCTTTCCTACTTTTCTGTTTCTCTGGTGAACTTATGATAATTAAAGTCCTCCTAAAGTTTTGAGGGAGCAAAAACAGGATGCCACAGTTTGTACTGAGTTATCCATGTCGCACATACACAATTCTGTCTGTGGACTGTGCATCAAACAGGAACATGGGAATTTTCTGCCATTTGGCAGTTGCAGTGGTTTTACAATACTCGTAACGAACCTTTAAATACAAACCAAGCAGCACAGACCTTGACTAAAATAACCCACCTAAACTGCACTCAGATAGAGGAACTGAAAACAAACTCAGTAACCATTTTTAGCGTTTTTCTTGTATTTATTCCATAAACACCTGCTTAGTTTTTCATTAAGGGATTTTATAGTGGTGTTTATTTGCTATGGAACAAAGCCTCAGAATTTCTAAATACATGGCAAATTATTTTGAAAAAGTAAGGCAGTTCTGTTTTGATTGGTGATATCCATTAAAAACATACTTCAAAGGTAATAACTTTATTTCATTAGTCCACGGGGTTTCCACATAAACAACTGAACAACCACAGCACAAAATTCAATATGGGATAAATTATCAACTTACAGTGCAAAAACGTTTTCAAGACGTCATCCATTTCACAGTTGTAGAAAACTTATACACTCACATCCATTAACTGTGAGTGACAAGCAAATACTCTTGAGAACAACTCACTTTTTAAAAGGAAGCAGAATGGGACCCATAGCACCATCACAAAATGAGGGTCATGTCATAATTCCTTTTCACAACACCAAAACAATCTCCAAATCCAAACTAAACACCCGGGAACTTTTCTTCCTCCCTTGTATCACAAGCCAGCTCATGTTTGCCCGCACCACAAGCACCTGTGCACTTTGTAGTACGGGAATTTTTGAATACTGATTGTTCAGGATAGATCGCCTATAAAAATGAAACCTCAAAGCTACACATTCTCATCCCGGGTTAAAAATAAACCCCACGCTCTTGAACCCGGGGCTGTTGATTGCAGTTGCAGGGAATGGCACAGCCTCTCCAGAGTCCCCAGAGATCCCAGCGCCGATGACAATACCACAACAAACCTGCGTGCTCCGGCAGCCCCGTGTATTTTAAGCAGTAAATCTGAAACCCAGAGACTACAAAGCGAGCCGGACCCAACACACAGCTCCGAGCGGGGAGCCTCTCGCTCCTTGAAACTGGCTGTAAACAGGCAAAGGGAGGGGCCAGGCGCCTGCCAAGCCAAGCAGAAACTTGTGAGTAACTTATAGAGGAAAAACAAGTGCAGCGCAGGCAGCAGCGCCCGGGCGGGCGCTGGCACGGCCGGCAGCACCATGTTCCGAAGGAGAAGCACGCCTCGGGAATGCGGCTGGCAGGGACGAGGGGCTGAGCCCAAGGTAAGGGGGGCTGCGGAGCCGCGCCGGGCGGGGCGGGCGCGGGGCGCGACCCGGAGCGCTGCCCTGCTCCGGTTCTCCCTGTGCCCGTGATCCCCGTGTAAGGGCACGGAGAGCCCGGGACGCGCCGGGGTCGGCTGAGTCAGGGCGCTGTAAACAAGAGGCTGCAGCGTTCACTTATGCAACAGAGTCAACCTGGGGCTGCGGAGCTCCTTGCGACCGCAGCGGGAAGGGGTCAGCTCGGACGGGGCGAGCCGCACCGCGGCCATCGCGGATCGCACGGGCTTAGCCAGGCTCGGGCTGTGACGGCAAAACTGCCTTCGAAATGACAAAAGACACGGCTGGGTGAGAAATGCGGAGCTGGGCCTGCAGGGCACAGCAAACAGGTTCAGTGCCGTCGCTGGTATGCGACCATTGAACACGGGTGATTCTGGCATTAATGGCACAAATACCTCACCAGGTAACTTGGAAGTCATCGACAGAATTTCTTAGGAAAATACTTTTTCTTGTGGATTTTATTTTTCCTCATTGCAGATGTAAATATCCTGATTTTCTTAAGATTACTATTTAACACAATGAATCACCTGCCATTTCTATAATTAAAACAGAATTGCGTTTAACTGCAGTTAGAGAACATAAAGGAAAAAAAAGGGTAATTACTAAAAACACTTGTGAAACCAGACATCCCCCTGCTCTTTAAAATACAAAGCGTAGTAGCAAAGATTGCTGATCTTCTGAGACAATAGGCAGGTTATTCTGTGGCTGATGTAATTCAGTCTGGAGTAATCAAAGCTACATGCTTAAGGATAAACCTACATAGTGGAATTACGTGATTATATCCATGCCTGTGCTTAGTCACCCTTGCACTCACTGTAATGCATATATTTGCAATATCTAGTTCCAGTCTGTTGCTTTGCTTGAATCAAGTCATAACAGTTCAGTGAGCTGTAGTTTTGGTTCCCTTCAACTGCGCAAAAAACAGCTTTCCTTTTTCTTTCTTAAAACCTTAAAACAACAGATGCTTCCTGAAAACAAACTGGGTTGTTTTCAGTGCTCAAAAACAGTATGAGGATGGAAAGACAACATAAAGATACAATACAGTCCACTCATGCAATGTTATAGCTGAAGGACTGCTTTGAGAAAATGAACCAAAAAGTAAGTTTTCCCACAAAGGTGAAAACAAGCTTTCAAAACAACAGAACTGCAGTTGGTGCTGCTGCCACAGAAGTCACTTCTCTGAGGAAAGCCAGCATAGGACAATGGAATAAAAATTTGCTCGCCCAGCTAAAATGACTGTACTTTAGCCTGGCTTCTGGCACGGGTTATGGTATTTAGAAGAAAAATGTACACACAACAACTGCAATGGGAAATAAAACAGGGAAGTTGATATGATTTTGGGACAAATTCTGTACTGTGGCTGAAGCGTCAAAGAATTAGCACTAGGTAGATACAGCCATATATCCATATGCTTACAAACCCTACACTGTAATTTCACCATATGGTTTATGGAGTATAGCATGTTGTCTAGTAACATCCACTTTCATTGCACAATGATTATTGTGGATTTGATTAAATCTTGCTTTCTCTCTGGAAAGAATGCAGGTGCATGTGCTTACACTTTCCCATACGTGCTGAAAGGGAAGCGCGTTAAACCACAGGAGTATGTGACAGTGTCAGAGTACATGACACAGGAAATCACCTGCTGCATAAACCCCACACTGGCCCAGAAATGAGCTGGCAAAGATCACAACCATGATTTTAAGTGCACCTTTTGAGCTGCTCTTTAGAGATTATTCTTATTTCTGCATTTTGGAGAGACGCTTTTCATGACTGCTTTGAAGTTCACTTATTTCAGTTAAAATGTTATCTCTTTACTGACAATAAAGCAAAGATGGCTGGACAACAACTGCTGATAGTAGCATACTTTTGAAAGAATTCAAGCTATTTTGAGAAGAAATGATAGCTAATTCTTGTCTTTTTGAAAAGTCAGGCTGCCCTGATATTAGGTTCCCTGCACTACAGAGGTTCATTGTTTTTTCAGAACTAAATGGTTATAGATTGGAAGTCTGATACAAACTGACCTATTAAAAAACTAAATCTTTCATCTAATTTCCAGGATCCCCTAGACTGTCAATTTTATCAGCGATCCAGTATACATCCACCATACTGCCTTGGATGAGCCTCCTATCTTTTCAAGGGAAAGCTTATTTAAGACCTTAGAGAACTCTCTCTTCTCCATCTTATTGCAAAGATTTGTGCTTCATCTTAAATCCTTGCATTCTTCAGCAGTTACCCTTATATATTATTAGCTGTATAAAAGGTACTGTTTGATAATTTAAAAAAAACTGTACTAATTATTATATACACTACATCAGTACTTAAAAGATAGACAGTTTACAATTTACTTCTGTTGAGGGTCCTGTATCAACTCACTTGCAACTAATTTAATTTAAATTTAAACTTCACAACATTTAAGAGTGTCACAGAATTTGGAATCACAGGTGACTTTCTTCTAGACTAACAATGTCAGCTACGTGATGCATATAATCTTTAAGTTTAAAATGTTTTCTTCATACTACATTGCATTTCACTTACAATATGATATTTCAACAATACTTTCACTATTTCTCTCTCTACAGAAAAGCTGGTAACCAGCAAAGAAGGCACAAAAGCTAAAATCACTATGTGGAGCTGTGAAGCCTTAATCAACAGTACCGAGAACAGTGAGGACCAGCATCTTTGCCATGACTTCGACCTTGTGCTTTCCATCTTTTCCCTACTCTACCTCATTATATGTTTCCCAATTGGCCTTTGTTACAACGGCTTGCTGGTCCTAGTTAACCTCTACAACAAAGCTACTATGACTATGCCAGATGTTTACTTTGTCAACATTGCCATTGCTGGTCTCATCATCAACGCTCTGGCACCTATGTACCTTCTAGGTCTTGCCAATACGAAATGGGCCATCTGGAATTCCAACAGTGAAGTCTACATTACCTTTCTTATTTTATTCAATGTCTCATCATTAGTTACAATGTACTCTACTACATTGCTCAGTCTGGACTACTACATCGAACGCGCTCTACCTAGGACTTACATGTCGAGTGTGTACAACACCAAGCATGTCTGTGGGTTCATTTGGGGTGGTGCCATGCTTACAAGTTTTTCATCTCTCCTGTTCTACGTCTGCAATCACGTATCCACTAAAATAATTGAGTGTTCCAAGATGCAGAACCAAGAAGCAGCAGATGCCATCATGGTGTTCATCGGGTACATCGTGCCAGCCATTGCTGTACTCTACGCACTCACATTAATCTTGCGAATACGCAAAGAGGCCACGCCACTGGATCAAGACACTGGACGGTTGGATCCATCAGTGCACAGGCTTTTGATTGCCACAGTCTGCACACAGTTCACATTGTGGACACCCTATTATGTTATTCTCTTGGTAAGCACATTTACTAACCTGCAAGGAAGAATTGCAGATGTAAATTACATTCGAATATTACATTTTACCACGATTTTATCAAAATTCTTGGCTTTCTCAAGCAGCTTTGTAATGCCTCTGCTCTACAGATACATTAACAAAAACTTTCCCAACAAATTGCGACGTTTGCTTAAAAAGATACACTGTGGGAATCAAGGGTGTTCTCACGAGCGCACAGTAGTACAGCAAGTCATGACATAGGCGTGACAAACCCCCTGGTGCTCTGTTACTACAGTACTTGGCATTATTGGGACTGTGACACTGCTGTGTTGACACTCAGAGACATTAAGGAGTCCCAGCCAAGAGGCTGGAACGAGCTTCCACTGCAGTTGAATGCAACAGTCTTAATTTTCAGATAGTTGTTTGCTGAAGTCGCATGGGGCTCTGGCCAATGTGCTGCAATACCTGTGACATCTGATACCTTCAGTGCACTGAACTGGTTACAAACTCTGTCTTCATGTCTCCAATCTTCCTGTCTGAAGAAATCACTAAGCAGTATATTGAAGTTTTGACTGAAGACACAGCACCTTGTATCTTGTATAGAAAAAGGTATTACCTTATTTTCTGTACAAAGAAGTGATAGTGCTATCCTTGATGAAGTAAATAGCATTTTTTTCAATGAAGATTGTATAGATGATCTTTACTAAAGATCATATGATCCAATTATACATGTCCAAATGGTAAATTTTAGTTATAAATTAAATTATTTAATTTCTTTCTTCATCACTGAATTCCCTCTAAAAGAAGCCTAATTTACCATTTTCAGGAATTATTTTCTCACACAAACTAACCTGTTTTAAAGTTTATGGCAAACTGATTTTTTGTCTAGCTATAACAATTAACAAAAATGTGTTTTAATTTTCCAGTGCTTTGTTTGCATCCTAAAACATTTCAAGAATCCAGAAATATTTATTGACTAATTCTAAGGGAACTTAAAGATGTTTGTTCCACGTACAAAAATGAAGGACACAATGGTTTACAAAGTTAAATCAGAATTTAACTAGTAAAGATTGTCTGGCTAAGTGTTATGGTCCACATATGTTCATGTAACAGGAGTAATTATCTTAAAAAATAAATACGTTTATGATTAACATTTTGTATTTTCAAGGGATATGTTTGCAACAAATAAATTAAACTCTCTTTAATCTAGGGCATCACTGGAGGTTTGGACACCATATAAAATTCCACATGATATACAAGGTTTTAAAATGGGGTAATATCTAGGAATCCCAGTCAGCATCAACCTTTTGCTGACCTCTCAGAAATGGAGTGCCTCCCAGTGGGATTCTTGGGTACACAGTAAAGTCTAGTTTCACAGTAGGGATGAAGAAATCCAATCCAGATCACCAAATCTTACTGTTTTGATGAAATACGTAAGAACCACAAACCTGCTGCAGGAAGCCACATAAACAATTACCAACAACAACAAACTACAAAGTGCTGACTCAAGAACTACCTGTTCCTGTGCTGTTGTTGCACTCTTAATGACAGAAGGGGTGCAAGTGAAACTGATACCCTCCCGCTGGTTTGGGGGCCATGAGACATCTCTGTTACTCTCCTTGCAATACTACAGCATTGCTTTGTTGCTTAATCTGTCACAGCACAATTCAAATTCCACATGACTTTACTCAAAAAATGTAGCTTTTCAAGCTCAGGTATAGAAGAAACACAGAGTAAAATCAGAACTGAACCCTTCCCATTGCTTAGAGCACAATCTCATCTGATAGCTGATCCTATCTGTCAGCAGAGGCACATGTTTAAGTTCTCAGTGGAAAGCAGGTGAGGAACAGACTTTTCAAACCTTCTTCCTTCAGTGTTACTCAATTTCTTCTCATAGTCATCCTTGCTTATCTTCTTCATGTATAAGCATCTCTAAGTTGTCAGCATTTTGGTGGAAAACTCTACATTAGTCTTTTTTTTAATAGCTTTTCATATTTTATTGAATTTTTTTTTTAACACTTAAAGCCTGTACAGTAAATAATCTTATTTCTATGGTGTTTTCTCCACACAAAAACTATCCAGGACAACTACATCAGCTGACTTCATAGTTTTAGCCCATTGATGAAAACCATGTTAAGGAATGACGCTTGTTCTTTATCAGTGTCCAACTCACACACTCATTTATAGTGCCCCTACCCTGACATGATACTCTCTGCTTTGGTTGATTTTTTTTTCCCTCTTGAGAGGTTTTCTGTGAATTTGTACACATTTTGAGCATTCAAGCTCACATCCACACAGAAGTATGTAAGGACAAAATCCTTCCTTACAGCTGTCAACCAAAGAGACTCCTCCTTCCCATCTGAGGAAAATTAGGTTTCCTAATGCACCACATTAAATCACTCATGTAAAATCTGTTAAAGAAATTCTGCCCCATTATGCAGGAAGAGTTCCAGCAGGGAGGAACTGGCTTATCTGGTGTGAATAGAGGCTTTCAGAACTGGGACACTGCCAGAACAGTGTGGCTGAACAGGCAGCATGAAGTGTGAATTTAACTTCCATGCTGCTTCCTTACTTCCATTTCCTCCTTCTCTTAAGACATCTCACTGTCTCCAACACAACTGTTGCCTTTATTTCTGTTCCTTTCTCTCTGTGTTAAATTCCCAGTTTCAGGTCATGGCTCTTTTATCATTTCTCTTTATCTTTTTCACTTCTCTGCATGACTTACTTGCATTTCTCTCCTGTTTCCATCCATGCTTGTCTTGTAGACCTGGTACCATTCTACATCCATGTTTACTTCATTTGACTGACTCCTTTATGATGACTCAAATTTAATTCAATTATTTGAATGGAAGCTGCTGCTTAAGAGGTGGGAAAAGACAGGTTTTTATGTAATTTACCCTTGAAATATCAAATCTGATTTTTTCCTATTTTTTTAATTGCATTTATCCTTGATAAATACTAAATGTGATGGCAATCATAGATACAAACAACTTTGATAATTTAATGAATAAGACTGGTATCCACTCAACCTCTTTTAGGAGTTAATTTGATATATTAGTTGCCTCAAAGCATGTGCCATGGATCTGCCTGGCTGCTGTTCTCTTATATAAAAAACAGTAGAGGAGCAAGTGCAGTAAAATACTTAAGGAAATAAATGGTATCTTAAATTAGGAAGAACTTTTATGGACAAATCTTTAATATACAAAGTTGAGAATATGGCCTTTCCATTTCAAATACCTGAAGGTTTCTGATGACTGTAAATAGGGGCTTATCTATTTTGCATTTAAATAAATATTAGTAAAATACTGTATATATGCAAGATAAAAATCAGCCTACTGATGTAAAAAGAATTTGCAAAGAGTTTATTAAATTATTTCTTAAAGTGTATCATTTAAATGTAAACCTCTGAACAGGAAGGTGTACTGTATGCTTCTGTATGTATATACTGTGTACTATAAAGTAAGCACTAGTTAAGTGCCATTATTAACAGTGTTATTTTCTCACTAAATTAAACTTAATATTTGAGTTGATCTATGGCTTACAGCCCTCTTGCTGAACCTCTAAGTCAAATCAATGAACTAACAAAAATGTGTGCTCTGCTTCTCTTTGAGTTATTAACACAGCTAACTCAAGACAGGTCCTTGTTGACTAACTTAGTAGAGGTCCTAGTTTCAAAAATTTACATTTCAGAATCAAATTGTGTTGGTCTCTGAAGACATAAATTCAGTTAATGAAAGAAAGTGATCAGCCACTAGAAAATTTTTAATTCTACTACAATGAAGAGATGTTGCCACCAATATCACCTCAAAATACTGCAGAAATGGACTTTCTGGAAAGCTTCACAAAGAAACTATTGATTTATTATACAGTCTCAATAAAAAGTGCTTTTAAGTGTATCTGGTCAGTGACGTGTGATTTTTTTTTTTTTGCTGTCTTGATAAAAACCTGTTGTAGCCAAGGTTAAACCTGTGTTGCTTCACTGAATCAAATATAACAAATTGCACGACTTGGATGTCAAATTTCCAGGCCATAATTTTGGCACCCTTAAAATCTCATTATTCATCAGCATGAAGTTGGCTGGGAATGAAAGCAAAAAATCCACATACCTCTCCTAACTTTTTTCAGCATAAAGAATCCTGCAACTAATAAGACAGATTAACAGTGCGCCACATAAATACAAGGATGGCGATTAATGCATACATGGGCCACATCCTGACCACTTCCTTTCCTTGGTGCTGCCACAATCAGCTCCCTGCAGAAAACCTCTTGGTTCTCAGAACAACGTAATACAATAACTCACACCTCTGGCATCCCAAAGAAAATGCAGCTTTCAGAATATAACTACCTCATAGCACATTTATTCAGCAAACACTGCATAAAACCAAATGATCATTCACCATGGTTCAGTTAGTTTACTCTACATATATGAAAGTATTTTCCTGGCTATACTTTCAAAATTTCTCATTTGTTCCCTTTCATTTTTCTGTAAAGTGTAGGAAGAGTGAATAATAATAAGTTCTATTTAAAATAATTATTGTTAAATTCCTTTTTAAAAAAATCAGTCCAAGGCACTTCTGAGTTTAAGTCTTAGAAATAAATGAAAATTGCAACTATCAAAGTGGAAGTTGCAATATTACACCAACTAGTCAAAGCCTGGTGTCTGACAGAAAGTCCTTATTTCCATACAATGGTTTAGAGGGTGTTTTCTCTTACTCAAGTAGGAGAGCCAGCATCTTTGAACAAACACAGAACAGTGATTTCCTGATCCTTCATTCCACAGAGCTTTAAGATACAACCAACATACACTAAAAGGGTGTTTCTCTGCTGGATTAGTAAACCCCTTGTATACAACAGAGGCTTGAAAGATCTTCAATAAGGACAGTTAGTCATGAGCAGCAAGTTCAGAAGCCCACAGATTTGTGAAGGGTGAGCTTACACATAAATGTGAGAGAAAAGAGTTGATCAGATTCAACAAAGTCAAGATGTTCACACCAGTACAAATCCGGCTGACACAGCATCTCAACCTGCCCTTTTCTGTCAATATGAGATTTCACAGAAGTCAACCACATTTTGGAGCAGACACAAAAAATACTCATTCAACTATTATAACAGGAAAACAGGCCCCAAGGTTGTGAAGGAAATACAACATCACTACCAGAAACTTCAAAGGGAGGTTAATACCTTTTTTTAAAACTAAGATTCAATTAACTTGTTTTTTGTGCCATTGGTGTGTACATAGCTAATACCCTTGCTTAATATCACTGCTTAATAAAAATGTAAACAGCACAGTGTCCAGGCTGCAGACCTTCTCACAAGCTTCACTGCAACAGCACATGACTGCTAAGACCAAAGAAAAGCAGAACTTGCCCAAGTTCTGCTCTCAGTTCCGCTGTTGGCTGAGGACTTGGAGAAGAATTGATTCTTGCCTAAGTTTCCACAGCTGTAAAGTGCTCAACGCACTGATGAATCTGAAACATATGCTTCTGGATTAATTTATGAAGTCTCTTAATAAGCAAAACCTCATGTATTTCTAAAATACCTCTTGCAATACTTGTTCTAAGTAAAAGCAGTCTAACGGTGCAATGGCTGATGGTTGGGGAATGCCCCCCCTGCTGCTCCCCTGCCATGTGGCCCCAGGGACCCTGCAAGGAGCCACACAGAGATCACAGGAGAGGGACAAGAGAGAGAGAGAGAGTTTATTGAACATGGGTAGGGGTATATATAGGGCTTTGGAAGGGTACAGACACCCCAAGGAGAAGCTAGAGGGTATTTGGGTAACCTGCACTAAACAACAGTAAAAACCTCTGTTTTTAAGGCATTGGGGTTAGCTCTTTCCTTTTCATCACAAACCACTTTTTGACAATACTTTTCCCACTCTAAATATTGACAGTCCATTGCCACATCTCTTCCCTTTTTATTTTCTAAAGCTGGATATGCTTTTATTGATTGGAAACTCTTGGCACAACTGAACAGATATGGAAAGACACGGATAAAGAGAGCCACTACAAAAAGTCTGGTTACACGAGAACTTCCCGTAAGGGAAATAAACGGATTAGAGCAGGAAAATCGATACTGAGAGCTATTAGGTACACTGGAAAACGGATTATTAGGAGAAAACTTGTTAGGCAGGTGTTGTTCTGAGTCTCTTAAGTTGTTTTTCAGGTCCTTGGATGCTGGATGACATGCCGTTCGCATCTGCAGGAGCTGTGTGAGAGAAGCCAGACGCTGGCAGGGTCTGTGTCACCGTGTGCTGCGGTTCCAGGGCAACCTGTGGCCCTGTGGCCACGCCTGGCTCGGTGCCGGAGGAAATTCCCCTCTTATCTGAGAAGTTGTTCATTCGTGCCTGGCTTTGCGGAGAGGTTTGCGGGGGGGTTTCACTGCAGGCACCGCCGCGGTGCGCGGGGCCGGGGCTGCAGGCTCCTGCGCATCGTGTGGCTTGTGATAAACCGGGATGGCAGACGCGGTCTCTGCTGCGTGCTGCGGCCGCCGGGAGAGGGGGCGGCAGGGACAGAGGGGGCCGCCCGGCCCCGCAGGAATGCAAGGGTTTGGGCTCGCGTTGGATACTCGCGGTGCTGTGTCCCGCTGCTCTGCCGGGCCGTGTCCCGGGGTGGGCGCTCGGGCCGGCACCGGCACCGGGCCCGCCGCGGCGCGGAGATGTGACGGCATCCCCTGGCGCCCGGGGCTGGGCGGGCGGTTTAACGGCGCCGGGCCGGCGGGTGCCGCTTCCCCAGCGGCCCCGCAGCCCTGAGGGGGCTCCGGAATCCGGAGGGGCTCCGAATCCTGAGGGGTCCCGCAGCCCCCGCTCCGCCACCCCCACACCCCGAGAGGGACAACACCGCTCCGAGCCGCCTGAGGTAGCTTTAACTCCTGTCACTCCGCTGCCACCGTGGGGTGTGTCCCGAGTTCTAAGCGCACGGTTTCCTACAGGAGTTCGAAGCGGGATCGTTTGGGTTTCTCCTGATCCCGCGAATGTTTCTAACTTGCTGCTTTCTTCTTGGATTTCAAGTATTGCTAAGATATGAGTCCATAGCATAGATAGCTGCCTTTTTATTTGAACTTGCAGCCAAGCAAAGTTTCTTTCCCAGTAAGCCCCAATCTTGGGTGGTGAGGCAGAAAGGGAGATTACGATCATTATTCACCACGAGTTTGGAAAGGTTTTTTTTAAAACAGTCTTGTTAGGTAACTTGCCGTTGGAAATTAACGTGTTCTTTGGTCCATAGAGTTTTCTTTTTCTCTCTTAGAGAGGGATGTGCCCATTTCTGTGTTTATAAGGGTTGAAGTTTGCTCTTTGCCCCTGCCCTGCGAGCTCAGCTGGTGGGTGCTCAGCAGCTGCTTCCACAGTGGGTGGAGGGTTCTGTGACCGAATGCTTGGCCTCCTACACTCCAGTTCCCCTGAAACTTCGGGCCGTTGTGGATGTAGAAACTCCTGGCCGAATTCTACACTTGAGTTTCTGCAGTAAATGCCCCTCTCTTGACAGAAGAGGTGAATCGATTCCTCACCCTTTTGCAGCGGCTGATGGTTGGGGAATGATCCCCCCCCCGCTGTCCCCCTGCCATGTGGCCCCAGGGACCCCGCAAGGAGCCACACAGAGACCGCAGGAGAGGGACGAGAGAGAGAGAGTTTACTGAACATAGGGTATATATAGGGCTTTGGAAGGGCACAGACACCCCAATGAGAAGCTTAGAGGGGATCTCGGTTACTGCCAGTAGGAGCGAACGGTTAATAACCAACGGAAAGGGGGTTAAGGACACCCACTCTTTGCAGGTTTTACTAGGACTTGCCGGCATTCCAGTGCAATCAGATAAGGGTCTGTCAAGGGATTTTGGGAAGAAGAGTGACTTGACAAAACAGAACAAAGTATCCATTTTGTAATATGCACTAAACAACAGTAAAACCCTCTGTTTTTAAGGCATTGGGGTTAGCTCTTTCCCTTTCATCACAAACCACTTTTTGACAGTACTTTACCACCCTAAATATTGACAGCCCATTGCCACATAAAGGTACAAGCCCAGCTGTGCAACCTGCCATGGCAACAAAGCTTAAGTGTGAAATGTTTCCTCTATTTCCTTTAGCTTTCCATTCTGCATCAAAACACTTTAACTATGCTGAATACATTCTTTTTCAATCAAGAGAAGAGAGGATGTAGTATCTCCTTTGTCATCCCCCCTTTTTTCCCACCAAGTCCTTCCCTTCCCTTGGAAATCCATATGATTTCCTTAATATCCTTCCTTCTAAAGAACCAGCACTTTTAATTACATCCACAAGAACAGTCAAAATTATTCACAGTCTACAGGAAGCATAATTTCAGTGTTATTTCAAATCATGGCAGTAAAATATTTTAAAACACCAGAATTAAGTATATAAATGAAGTATGAAATTGTGTTATGAATGTACGAATTAAGTATAAAAAAAAATTTTTAAACCTGTTTATATCCAAAGTTCTTTCAAGGAAGATTTATATCCAGAAGGTGAGTCTATTTTATCTAATTTTACTTGCATACTTTTCCCTCCCTTAAACACATTAGCCCAGAGGTGCTGCCACTGGCACTGATGGGCTCAGCCTTGGCCAGCGGCAGGTCAGGGATCCTTGTGGCTCCCTTCCAGCTCACAGTATTCTGTGATCTGTGATCTCTGGGTCCATCTTGGTGCCAGCTGGCATTGGATCTATCAAACACAGCAGAAGCTTCTGGCAGCTTCTCACAGAAGTCTCCTCTGTAGCCTCTTCCCATCTCCACTACCAAAACCTTGCCATGCAAACTCAGTGCAATTACTAATTACAAAGTGAACTGAAAACCCTAATTTTAGCCCCAAAAATTGTAGATTTAAGCTTCTGCAGCTCTTTTTTGTATCTTCAAAACCTTTAAAAGATCGTTTTGAAATGAATGCTGGTATTGGGTTATCAAAAACTCCATCTGGTGGTCAGTAGCAGAATATTCTTGCAGTTCCCAAAAGATCAGTACTATTAATTAAAGGATTTAAATTAATTTTTTTG
>VXBX01002361.1:484321-527636 GCA_013400415.1 Scytalopus superciliaris | reverse complement strand
GGGGGAATTAGCCCAGTTTCTGGTTAAACACAGATTTGCACTAACTGGTCCTGTCTGCAGGCAGTGAGGGTGTGGCTGCAAGTATTTGCAAGAGGAAACAAAATTAACGTCAACTTCTACAACCAGCTGCTGCTGTGAAGGTGAGGCATTTAAAAGATAATTCTGTTGCAAGAAACAAACCTAAACAATGGTTAATTTTAGTTTTGAACCTAATAGAAGGATATTTAACCAGGTTATAAGGTCTGATTATTTACAAGAAAGAAATATTTATAAAAAAGCACATATTTCTTGTGTTATGAAACATCTGGTACTGGTCATTGTGGTTGACAAGATGCTCAAAGACCAAAGGAAGTGCCATTCCCATTCAGCTCCAGAGTAATCTTTCTAATTAAGTTACGGTTTCACTAGCTCACAATGAAATAGATTGCATAATTAATTAATACAGACATTTGAAATTTTTAAGGTCAGCCTATGTGCAATTAAAATAATCATTCTAGCACCTGCAGCACCATGCAGAGACCAGCTCTCTTATAAAATTTGCAATTAGAAAAGGCTATTTTCCACCCTTTAATAGAAGTAGAGTATTATTAGCAAATACAGGCAATTTTTGAGCCCTTGTAGCTGAGTTACACAGATGATTTACCTCTACTGAGGAATTTATTTTGTGATTGATAGAAACAGCACTGTGCAGTAATAATAATAAAACATTGTTTATAAAACAACTTGCATTACAAACAGTGCTCAAATAAGCCAATATAAAATCACTAATAGTGAATCATGGGCAAGCAACCCTGAGACATGAAGGCAGCAGTCACAGAGCATCAAGCATGGCTGTTCTAGGATAAAAGGGAGAAATGTTGATTTACAGCAGCCTCTGAGGCATAGGGAATTATAAATACCAGTTCTTATATATACATGTCACCAACTTGGGCTTTCCTAACCCCATCCAAGCAGAGAGAGAAAGACTATCAAATCATACAATTTCACATAGCTCCGTGTACTTTGTAATTCAGCAGAAGCATCTGAATTCCATTTTAAAAACCACACTCAAAAAACCCTCCCAAAACCAAACATGCAGAGAATATAATACAATAAAGACATGCAAGGGATTTTTTATTCTAGAATTCATTCATACACAAAATTCCTTTAACTTTCTTCCAGCTAGCAATTCTTAGCTCTATATACAACTTCCCTCATGTTTTGGGGCTTGGTGGTTTGGGGTCTTTGTTGTTTTGTTTTTGTCTGGGGGTGTCCTTTTTAATTTCAAAAGCCTGATGTTCCACAGTCTTTCAATCAAAGACATAAATTTAATTTCATTATTAATTTACTTAATTTCCTTGAAATTTAATTTAATTTCATTTACATTCCAGGTGTGTTCCATGTACATTCCAGGCATGTTTCAGTTGTGTTCCAGGTCCAGGTGTGTTTGAACACACATGTGTGTTTCCTACAGGTGGTGTCTGGGTGTGTTTCATGTGTGTTCCAGGTGTAGTTTAGTTATATTCCAGATGGGTTTCCTGTGTGTTCCAGGTACATTTCAGGTCTGTTCTGGGTGTGCTGTGCATGTGTTCTAGGCATGTTCTAGGTGTACTGTAGGGGGTGTTCCATGTCCAGGTGTTCAAATTTCATTTAATTTCATTGAATTTAATTTCATTCCAATTAATTTCTTGACATTTCATTGTTGAGGCTCTATGCTGAACAACAGATCCTGATGTTTCAGAAAGAAGGTAAGACAGGATCACCATCTCCATAGTACTTTACAGGAGGGATCTGATTGAGGCCAGAGAATAAAAAGCCTGAAATCTCCATGTTTTTCAGCATTTCTCAGGCCAGGGGCATTGAATAGTGTTTGTTAGAGAAGACAGAGATGTTTCTTTCACCTGGCACACAGAGATAGGAGAGAAAGAGCCTCCACTTCAAATTAGACCTACTGTCAGGGTCTGTCCTCTGCTAAACACATCAGTAACATGGGTAAATTCAGGGAAATCACTGGGTTTGGTAAAAAATAAAGTGGTTCACATCTGTTTTCTTTGTAACAACATCTGTCACTCAGTACTGGATGTATTTATTTTGCCATATGAACAGCTAAGATGTGTTAAAAAATAAACCAGAGTTTTTCCCCCTACAGCACACTGGGGGCGGTGAGTGGAATTGTGTGTGTTATCAGCCAGTCCCTAAATATTGGCACAGCATCTCACAACTATTTCACTTCTGCAGCTTCCACCTTTCCTGCCTCCACCCCATCCGGAACATCATTATCAGACATCAGCCTTTTCCACTGAGCGCAAGTGAACGAATATAAGCAAAGAAATTTCACCAAGAAAGCGTAACTCCGTAAATCACTAAGAAAAACAATAGTGACACTGTGCATCAACCCAAACACTATCAACTTAACCACCATTTTTTGCAGTTTTATGAAACCTTTTACATCTGAACACCAGTCTGCTTGCCACTGTTCTCATATGACTTGTACCCTGTGATCATTTAGGCAAATTAAATAAACTGATTTATTATTTTTTCTAAGGAATGATGCAGCTGGGCACACAACAGCAATATTTTGCTTTTCTTTTAGTAACACTTCAACTGTGACAATAATAGCTCAGGCGCTGCTGCCAAAACCCTACCCGGGAGCTCTTAAGATACCTCCAAGTTTTGTTTATTTCTGTAGATGAGGCAAAATTTCAGCTATTGAGATTGGAATCAGTAAGGTCTAAACAGAAGAAAGATTACAGAGTTGGAAACTTTGATTTCTCCTCTGGCTTTCAATTTATTCCATCAACTTGGAATAAACTTCTCAGTAGCCAAGTTTCTCCACCTGTAAAATGGGTGCTTTCTGAATTCTTTGAATCTGCATTCTGGAATTGTATTGTGCTACTTGCTCCTTATTCCAAGTATGAAACATGGTTCTTGCCCCCTAAATACCACTGAATAATGAAGCTTAATATAGATTGCAGCCAAAGTATGAACTAATGTTTGTTAATGTGAACACAATTATGAAGATGAGAGCTTTCTCTTTGATTACCTTTTCTTTTTAAAGATGGGAAGCATAAGAAATAGCTTCTCCCCTTTTGCTTTTCCGGTTCTATTTATATACTTTACTCATTAGAGGATAAGTTCCCTTGCGGTCCTGCTTTACCACCTCTTGCATTGTCAGAACAGAGGTTACTGAATAACAGGAAATGTGGTCTTAACACTGCTCTGTCAGGGCTTATCTGCACCGGGGTTACTCTTCGCTCACTGACTGCTAATTAACTCAGAGTCACTTAAACCTTTGTGAAGAGTGATTGGAATATGCCTCAAACGTTTGGTGCAGTCATCAATTTGCCTTAATTTTACTAATGACCACTTAGGGCACAGCCAGATATCCCTGTGTACACCCACCAAATGCAGCTTCAAAAAGGTACAAACCCCAGTGGTTTGCCGGTGACCCTCAGCCAAGATATCATTTTAGTCCCTCCTGCCCCCAGCACAGTCCAGGTTATCAATCACGGGTCTAGTCAAAGCACTTCAGTGGAAAGTACAGCAACACACAGATGCTGCAATTGTTCAACATTGCCTCAAGTGTTCACCTGATCCATTCTGGAAGCTGAAAAGTTAAGCTGCTGATGAAAAACTTTCAGAAATTTTTATGTAATTTCAAAAACAATCCTTTGGCTATGCTCACGTAGTTTGATGTGCTCTCTGCACAGCCCTCAGTCCTAGAAAGAAGAAGGTGACACTTGAAATTTGCATCTTTCATGAAAAATCAACAGAAAAAGAGGCATCTGATTTGCACATGATTACAATGCATATTTTTTCTTTACCATTCTTAACTATGAGAAATGAATACCAGCAGAATGAACCTAGATTAGGGCACACTTCACAAGGAAATGGTTTATACAAATGGTTACTGCACCGCCAGTTTTACCCAAGTTTTTCTGTAACGGTTTTGAGGAACTACTGTAAATAAAAGGGAAACAATGAGCAACCTACCCAGTCCAACAAACTGCTACGCTAAGATATCAAAATCAAAGTCCCTGTGGGAATTGTAGTATTCTGAAATAACATGTGTAAACTCATTGGAAATCACATTTCACAAGAGGCACTGACCTACTGAAGAGCTGTTCTGGAGCACCGATGGTTCACAAAGAGAGTGAACCCTCAACCTGAAAACTGTCTGAGACACCAAAAATCCCCCATCTAGTCAATCTCTACTTTCAAAAAGTATCTGGAACAGTTACTGCTGACCTTCAGATGGAAATGTAGACCAAGTAAGTATCTTCTCTAGGTAACACACAACTCCCATTTTGAAATCTATACTTGTATACATTTGTCTTATTTAATATCTTTGAAGTCTTTTGGCAGTTTCCAGATGTTTTTCAGTGAGGCTTGTTGAAGTGCAACAAGTAGGAAGCCATGGAAACAGAGAGTGCCAATCAAAAACTGGTCATAAATTATCTTCTCAACCCATGAAAGCCACTGCAGGTCTATTCTAAAAGATTAGAATAGAAATGTTCTTCCTCATGTGCTGGTATGAGAAAATGTGATGCTGCTGATGCATCCCAAACAGGCTGCCTGCACTAAAAAAATCACGACCCAACCTGTTCTTGCTTATTTATATCTGAGGTTTTCAGAACACTATTCAACATAGTCACTAAGACAACTGAGGCTGAGTCAGATCCAAAACATCCTACAGACTCAAAGTCCTGTCTTTTAACACCTCATGGTCATTGCAGAGCATCTGGAAAAATAACTTACTGCACATATATAATACTGGGAGTGTTCCAAGAGGCAGGACCCATGGAAAGATTGAAATACACCTATTTTTAAGGCCTCTTAATATTTTTGACATGCCCTGCTTTGTGTCAAGTTTTTGTTATGTTAAGCAAAGGGCCTTGCATGGTATTTATTCAACAGGCTTTTCCTTTTCTAAACCTCATGCACTTTGAACACCGCACTGGAAAAAAATGCAGTTGCAAAGGCTGGTCAGTGCATGTAGGATCACTTCAGGAACAGGAAAAGAAAATCCACTGGATGGCCTCACACACTTAGAAATGGCAGGGACAAACACTACTTTTCTGTTCTAAAATACCCCAGTGCAGAGGATAATTTGAACTCTAAAGTCACATGATGAAACCATAGGTTTGCTAAACATGCAACGTGTATGGTTTGAATGACTTCAACCAAGTTCCTGTTTCCTTTACAGAAACTGAGTGTTTTTTTAGTCAGCAAGCGCCTGGATTTTTCATCGTGATATACAGCAGCTAAAGAAGTTATTCTAATATATACACGGCTTTCTACAGAAATAAAAAGGGTTATAAGCTCCAAACAACAATTATATTTCATCTGACATTTCACAGTGAAAGTCTCAGCCTGTTGTATCTGTGGAGCATTTCCCTGAAAAGGTAAGTGCTTTATATTACTTTGAATATGCAATGTTTTATTCAGCACAAGAGGCTCAAAATGTGAAGCTAAGGTTATAACTTAAAGCTTTTAGGTTTCCCTTCTTTAACAACATTTGAAATACCCGAAGTGAAATACTCTATCTGGGAAATAGTCTCAGAAGGCTGAAATGTTTAGTAAAGCTGAAATTTATAATAAAGCTGGGCATTAAAGAGAGAAAATGAGAAGACTGTTTTCCCCTAAGTACTTAACTCCTGCTGAAGCGATGGGAGCTGGATGATGAAATACTGCCCAGTAGTCTGGATAAAAGACTCCAACCATTGCCTAAAAACAGTCTTTTAGAGGATGGGCATTGCCAGATAACTACACTACAGCAATTGTATAGGACAGGAAACACGTGAGAAATGCTTCTGGGAGATTATATTTAAGTTACTGTGGATTTGCTTACATTCTAGAAAAGTAAAACTAAAGTTTTAAGTTTCTCAGGAACTGGTAATTTTTTGCAAGTTAAGGGTAGGACTTCTTAACTCTTCAGAAGTTCAAATACTTTCCCAAGTGTAGGAATTGTTACCCTACAAGAAAAATGGATATTATATTTCACATATCAGTCTCTTATGTACTGCAAGATGCCCCCATCTTTTAACTTGGCAGACGTAGTGCAAACAGAAAGCACAAACTCACCCCCCAAATTACGTGTTTTCATGGGTCGATGCAGAACATGCCCACCAAGAGCAGAGTTTCACAAGGAACGTTCTGTGTGTTGCTTTATGCCTGGATCAAAGAATATTTTCCTTCTAAAGGGTGGTGACAGAATGCATAAGGACTGCCCTGCCAAACCTTTTATAGAGGAAGAGTTCTGGCTACCAGGGAGAAACTCCCTGCTTTAGGAGCTCTTCTTTCTAGACTTTAAATAAACACAAGTTTCCTTGAAACCAAGCTCTCCATTCGGAAAAATGAAACATCAAAGTGGGGATGAGGAGCCCAAACCCACTGAAATCTTCAGGACTGGGACCTCTCGATAGTGAAAGCCCTTTCACAACTTGCTATTTGTAAACTACTTTCTGAACACTTCACTCACTGCTCAGCCCCATCTGTTGGAAGTGAAGGAGAACATATTTACTGTGCTTTAGGAAGTAAAAAAATCAAACACATTTGCCTTAGCATCTGAATTATTGTGGGGAAACAGGGATATGAAGAGGAAAAAAAAAAAAAGCAAAACAAGAAAAAAGCAAGGCTACATGAAGTTAAGGAAGGATTCAGAACATGATGGATGGCCAGTTAAGAGAGGGGGAGGGAGGGCCAGGTAAAGGGACGAAGTACTGGAACATGACAATACAGGGAAAGATGATACAATTAGCATATTGCAGATTTCCCTCACTAATTAATCTTAGGAGAAACAGGAACAGACCTGGCTTCTACCATAGCTTCGATATACGTGGGCTATGACACACTGCATATTACCCTCAGTTACCAGTGAGAAAACAGAAATAACAAAGTCACTTCGTTATAGCATGTTATGAGAAAAAAACCTGCTAATTCAGGCCATGAGGTGGTTGCACTCTAAGCTGACAGATTCCACTAAAAGAGTAAAGGACAAGCACCCCCCACCAAGCAGAGCATAAACATTACATGCATTTGGGAAAAAAAAACCCAAACCAAAACAAAGTATGTCCCTGCAGTAACTCCAAGAACCAGACAAGAGCTGAGGGAATATCAGAGCAGAGGAAAATGACATAATAAATTCCTCATTTTTATATGATGGAAACTCAAAGTATTTTGACAAAAAACATGGTCAGCTGTAGGAAGATTCTGAAACAAAACACATGCAAAGTAAGCCACCCTCTGCTGCTCCCATGGAACATAATTTTATTTTAAATTAAATCAGTATTACCAAAAGTCTATAAAAATTTGCAAATATCTTCACATCACTACAGCAGAAGTTGTGAGCTCCTTCATCCCATTGTTATTCTAAGCATACATTTGCTTTAGTTCAGGGAATGAACTTAATGGTTTGGGAATGTTTTAAAACTGTAAAGACAATTTCTTAAGAGTTGCTCTACATGATAGATGAGCACCTTACAGTCAGGAATCTCTAAAGCTCCCCACTCCGATGTAAACAAACATACAGAGAGGTTATGCCATCTGCGACTATTCCCAATCCATCACCTGCAGAGGCTGCAAAGGAGTCAGGCTGTTCTGACAGGACACAATTTATAATACCAGCCAGAAAACCCCAATGCAGCCACTTCATGAGGTGGTGACAATGCATCCTGGAAAGTGCTATATATCCTCAAATTTCACTGAAATAGTTATCAAGACACCAAAAAAAAAAAATTAGATTGTAGGATAAAGCCATAAATCAGAAATATATATGGAGGTGTGACCATTTTAGAGAGAAGAGTGCACATTTATCATGGGCATGTCTGATTGCAGTCCCCTGCACATGAGCCTCTCCTACAACAATCTGAAGTCAAAATTGCCTTTTGCTCTTTTAAATATATAGTGAGACACCAGAACCAAATAAGAAAATAAACTGATGTTATAACTGATTTGTTTTAAGCTTCTAGGAATAATTTAAGGGGGAAAAATTTACTTTAATCTTTTTTGCCAAACCAAAAATATTTCAGAATGAGCTACAAACTACTAGCAGATATTTTTTCTTCTGTGATAAACACAATTGAATTCAAGCACGAATTATAGTCATACTCACTAACCACAGCAAAGCTGCAAACAGTTTTTTGTTCTGGTAAAATTTTTTGTGTGGGAATCCTGAGATGACTTTGAGATCTTCCCTTTCAAACAGCACACCTAGACATTTTTCTTAGCTCAGAATATTAATACTTACATTGTTTATAATTATACAGTTGCACTGCTATTCCCCCCCCAAGTGAGCATGTTAATTCTAGGCTGAAGAGATTACTTTAGTTTAAATCTCTCCTCAGATGAGGAAAGTTAAAAGACACACACTTATGTTAGAATAGCAGTGTTTAGGTGGAGACAAAGAATAACATCATTGCTATTATTACACAGTTGTGTTAAATAATGGTCTGTGATTAGAGCTGCAACTGTTTCAAACACTCATGTTGACACCTATGACAAATGAGGCTGAAACATGGTGTTAGCCTCTCCTTAATACTGTGCTGGTCCATCACTAAGATATCAAAAGGTGAAAACTTGTGGGTACAGAGAGACCAAGATGATGCACTTGATTACACAGTGCTGCATAAAGTTTAATATTCCTTACTTTGTCTTAAACATCCAAAGAGTAGCTAAATAAAATTTAAAATACCTTGCTATGGTCAAAATTGAACCCAGTCTCAGTACCAAGGCCAGGTCCTGAGCAAATTTAGCCAAGTTTTGGCATATTGTTTTTCCTGTAGTTTGATGTAGGGCCATATGATTTCCTATGAAACCACAAACTATGTCCTTTGTTTCCTTAGCAATTATGTTACCAGAAAAGTTGAATGTAGCTAAGTTATTCTGGGATTTTCTGTTAGGAAGGTGAACAGTTATTTGGCCCATGGTCAAAGGTTTTGGGTAAGATAATGGAGACACTCACAGTGCCAGAACTGAAATCTCACCTTCAGCCCTGCAAGAGGCCTGATGGGATTAGAAGGTAACAATGTAGGCACCCATGGAACAGCTCAAAATGTAAATATTTCTTAACCTTGAAACCAGTGTGGGATGATAACAACAAACTTTTTCAGATGGTCAAGTGGCCACAATGAACCTTCACCAGGTCCTTCACCAGATTAAGCTTCAAAACTCTCTATTAAAAGGTCAGAATTTGACTTGCACTGTTCCCTTCTTTCTTTTTTTCCTGAGTATTTAATAAATGAATTGTAGAAGTCAGAATTTCACACCATTTTTCTTAAGATTGTTCATATTTAACAAACTATTTTTAAGCTTCAAAATTATATTGACTCTTAACTTGCTTCAGAGACTCCCACCAGTTTTGCCCATCAGTTCATTCCTACAGGGTATAGGTCCAGCTCAGAGGTCAGAACATAAACAGAGTCTGACCAGAAAATATTTCCCCTCCTGTGAGTGTACCTGCAACACAAAAAAAAAATCTTTCCTGGGTGCATCAGTCCTTCCTGTAGTGGAATCTCAGAAAATAACCTTTTCTAGAAAGGAAGAAACTCTGTCTTTAAAGGGGGACAAAGAACACTGCTGAATCAAAACATAACTCCACAGTTTTCTATAAATGAAATTATAATTATATAAGATTATATACACATTTAATCAAAGTCACTTTGATAAGTCAACTTTTCTAATTAAAACCAGTATTAGAATTCCAATTTTGAGGAGAGATTAGAAATATCAGAAATATGAAGTAGTGTCAGAGGTAACAACCATAAATTAACTGTCAAATAGTATTAAGACACTGACTTATCTATAATGAGCACTGCTTAAAAACATTAATGCATCTTTATGAACTTTTACCAATTTAAAGTTACTTTAAGAGTTAACATCACTGGAATCCCTTTATGGAAAAGGCATTATGTACAACTAAGTAAATCACTTCTTACTAGTAAGACTGTATAGACATTTCTATAAGAACACCACCATCCTGTCTGTGCCTGCTTGTTCAGACCTGCTTTATGTACAACAGAACAAAGTAAAAACACCAAACTCTAATACAAAATTGAAATCCTTGTGAATAAAGAAGATATTTTTTTCCCAGAAAACACTGTAAAAATACCTGTATGTTTAATGCTTTCCAGTACTGAGGAATAGCCTTAATCAGACATTCCAAATTCATTAGGAATAGTGAGATCATTATCCTGTGTTTAAAAGTATTCTTTATGTTATTTTCTGCATCTATCAGTATAAGGTGCACAGAAAAAAAATTTTTTTTCAGAAATTGAGTTAATTATGCTTTTAGGTGGTCTGTAAAATGTATATATCCATATTCATTACATTCAGCTTTTCAGAAGTACGTATTATATTCCCATAAAAGCTTTTTGACTTAAAAAACAGGGAGCCTCCCAACATTTATACAGTAGCAGAATCATTATATCAACATATCACAGAATCATTACAGCTAACAGCCTCCCCATATGATTCTTAAAATTCCCTATTTTCAGGAATTTATAACTCAGCTGTAAAAAATGTTCCTTGCTACAACTTTATCAATAGGTTTATAATGCACCAGTAATTGTTTTCTTCAAGTTGAGCATGCAGAAAAGCATTATTATTTGCAGTTTTATGCAACAGCTACATCTAAGAAATGACAGTGTTATTAATGTATAATGTTTTAGTATAAAAGCAGTTTGTTCATAACAGTTCTTAAACACTCACATTAATTTTATATGGGCTCCTCAGTACAGACTGCAGTTATAAAAGCCTTTTTTTCAGAACAGAAAGGAAGCAAAACTAAAACAAAGGAAGGAATGTGGCTTGTGCCTCATATTGTGATTATCTTTGCATTTTCCTCAGTATGTGGTGCGATCCCCCACTGGCAGCTGAGTTCAAACTGTACAACATTCTCCCCCTTGCAACAGGACAGTGAGGCTTTTTGTGGCTGTAGCTGCTGCCCACACACTGGAGTTGCCCTGCACATTGCCTTGGCCTTTTTTGGCAAGATGGTGAGGAAAAGCAGCTCCACCTAATCTTAGAGCCAATTCCTTCCTCACCCGAACAGCCAACTCCCACATACATATTCCACAGGCAACATCAGTGCACTGGATCCTGTCTGTTGTGTGCAAGGCTGAGCTGCAGTAAAAGTCCTGGCTGCGTCAAGTGAGGAAAAGGGGGGAGTGGTAACAGCAGAACCTACATCAAAAATAGAAAGGTGATTTCGCTAGCTAAAAATATTATGCAAGTTAGCTTGAAATTAACATAGGAATGTAAAAACCACCAAAAAATGACTGCATTTATTGTGAACAAATGGTTCATACCCCTGACTGTGTGTAATATATTTAATGCACAAATTAGACATTAAAGCTGTACTTTAAAACTTGTTTCATCTTCCTTTTCCATTTCAGTTTCCAGCTCCACTGAACAGGAAACAGAAGGAAGGATGACTTCTCACAACATGACATGGATCAGCTACCCAAGCAAGAACCCACTTTTCTTCTCCCCAGAAGAAATCGAAGACATCATAGCTTCTCAAAACATCATATCCAGACTTATGCACGGTTACATTGCCTTTTTTGCACCCACAGGATTAATAGCTGGCATTTGTATTTTGATTATTTTCTTAAAGAATTACATGCAGTGCACACTCACAGAAAACTCGGACTTACTTCTTCTACACTTCACCATCAACAATACTATAATTATTCTTTTATCATTCACTGTCATTACTAGACCTGACTATATAAGAGCAACCCGCCTCACCTGTAATGTACTGTCATTTTTTTTCAACTTCAGTTACTCCAATTCTCAGTATTTTTTCATTTTGACACTTCTGATACTACTACTCAAGAGACTTCCACCACGGACTGGCCTCTGCAAAGCCATCCAAAGACCCATCCTGTGTGTTGGAATTGTACTCACATACACCTTTTGTTTGTCCCTGACTGAGGCAGTGCTGGTTGGCACTGATAACTACCACCTGGAAACAGACTGCCAGTTAGATCCATTGTTTGCCTGGCCTGAATACGAGATCATTAAATTCACCTTTGGGTTTGGAATCCCAGTGTTTCTTCAGATACTCTGTTTTATTGTTCTCTTGGCTAAAAAAGCACCTGCTGAAGCTCCAGCCTTAAAACAGCACTTCTGTACTTACGTCGCTGTGTACATGATCAGCGTGACAATGCTCACGTGCCGCCTATTTTATAATGTCATGCTTCTCTTCAGGACAATACTGAAATTGCAGAAGAGCATTGGAACCATGAAGGACGAGCTTGTGATGAATATAGCAGAAATAGTGTTGTTCTGTGAGAGCTGTGCTAGTTTGGTATTTATCCTTTGTTTTCATAAACCATGCAAGGATGAAATACTCAAAGTCATGCAGAAGTGCCGAAGGAAAACCACTGCCAACAACCACCTTGAAATACAAGAAACAAACGCACCCCGTCAAAGTGTATCTCACTAATACTGTTCTGAACAACTGTCAATCCACTTTATTTTTAGCTTGTTTGTGGGTTTTGGTTTGGTTTATCACTTCTTTAAAAAAGGATGATTGTTCCTTCTTTACAACCCAAACTTGGCCTATCTTACAGCTAGCAGTACTGGAAGACAAAAAGATCTTTAATTCTAGTATTTATAGTGATCTTTGAGAGAACATCTAGGGTCTGGGGTTGTTTGGGTTTTGGTTTTTTTTCACATGTACATATATTAAAATCGTCTATTTTCTGCAAGTGTTACTTCAAAGCCAAGTAGAAAGACGAGTACTGTTGCCATAGAACCGTGCTTCTGCAATAATATCAATGTACCAGCAAAGCTGCACACAAAAACATGGTGGAAAGCAACTCTGAACAGAAGTAAAAATTTGGAGCCAAAGCATTCTCTCAGGTATGCTTCCTCTTTTGACTCCTTACCCTACAAACTATTTTTATAACACTGATAAATCCCAGTAGCAGCAACAGTGAAGTTTTTGTCTCACTTCTTGTGCCAAAAAGAAAAAAAATTCACATTAATGGAAATGCTGTCCATAAAGGAAAGCTTTGGGTCCTTTATGAAGCACTGAACTGGAAAGATCAACAGGATGGCTAATTAAAACTTTGTGCAAGAATGAAAGCCTTTTGTTAATGTACTCTCAGCATCCACTTTGCTTTTAGACTTACAGCAATTATTGATTTAAGCCATTCCTGGTGAGTTCATTCAGAAGTATGAAGTCGCATGCATCGGAAGAGTCACATTCAATAACATACTAAGCAAAAACCAGGGAAGCAATCCAGAACAGTGTAGCTGAGGTGTGTTTTTAAGAGGGCAAACAAAAGCAGAGCCCCAGTTCCTAAATGAAATCAAGACTGCTGGAGAAAAGATAGCATTGTACCTTTAGATGAGAGTTGATGGGTACATGGTGCAAAAAGAGGAAAGAATCTAAATCAGAATAAAACAGCTGTGATACAGAGTTGGGATGTAGCCCTGCACAATCAGCAGCTGATGCAGGCTGAGCTGTAGGTGCAAAGCCGTGAACACTTGCTTTGAGGACATTGTTACTGTCACCCAATCTGGCCAGGTGCCACCTTATACATTTGGCTTCGGTTTCAGCTTTTCGTCTCATAGAGGTGGAAAGAACAGAAACAGGAAAAGCACAGAATTGTACTGGATCTTGGATAATGAAGTCGACTTAGATTGCAAAATTATAAAAAAAACAGTGCTGTGATGAGGATGGCTCAAGCAACCTGAAGAGCTTTGAGAAAACCCATTTTGGTGCTTAAATCCCTTCCTTTGCCTGACACCGGGGTGCTTACGGAACGGACAGCTTTTTCTGCAGTTGTATCCTTTGAAAGGTCTTCCTTATGGGGTCTAGATTTGCGTGAGGAGCTGATGCAGAGAAGCATGGGCTGGCTAAGAGAGAAAAGCAGGAACTGATTGATGAACATCTTCCACAAAACAACAGCCAAGTGCAGAAATGGAAGCATAAAGGCCATTTGTTCCATCATAATGCAGAATATAGATCTAGTATCTACAGATACAAATCTAGTGATAGACATCCAAGTCCTGAAATGTATAGACCATGACTGTACCACATGCAAATAAAGGGCAATTAAGTAGTTTCACTATGTCTGTAAGGACCAACATTTCTACAAGATGTAAAAATCAACTGGTAAGATGCCTGCATTGCATTGTGCCAGCCTGTTTTCCTGTTCAATTTTGTTCTGCTGCCAGCATGAACAGATGGATAATTAAAAAACTCTACATATAAACAGATGATTATAGAACGTGGTCAGAAAGGAAGTACGTAGATAAGAATCATCTCTTGGAATACAAGAGCCAATTTCATACTTGTGAAAGGAATTCTCAAATGGCATCAGAGGTTTTGTTCTGCACCTGAGAAGAGGGAGATTAAACAATATGGACCAAAGATCAGCCCTGGAAAAAGAAGTTTGAGGAGATGAGCTGTACCTCAGTGGAAAAGCTGACAGACTTAGTGAAGGAGTGTGTCAGAAGATGCAAGCTCTTTATCTGAGCTCAGAGTGTCGTAGTTTCAGCTGTGCTGTGGATGAGGAGTCTACTCCTAGTATTGGAACTATGCACAAATAATTCTACTTTATTGACAGCTTCCATATATTTTACATTTAAGATGAAAGAATAAATACTGTGTTGTTTCTGAGTCCTGAGTTACTGTGAAAGATGCCTAAAAAAAACCTAGTCAGTAAATGTCAGGTGGAACCTGGAAACTGGTCTAACGGGTGGAAGGTTGAGCACAGATAAGGGGATCCTTCATGGTACTCTCAGCAAGGTACACAGCTAGAGCAGAACCATAACCAAATGTCTCAGAGCAAAAAAAACCCTGTAGGGATCTACTGTCAGATCTAAGATTTGGGAATTAGTACATCTTGTCAGAATGATCTACTATGTGTAAGTCTGTGAGTACTCCTGAGTTTAGCTCCTGGCTGCCATCTGTGAGATTCAGGTACTCTGGCCTCTTCCCTGTCCTTAGCTACTGTCATGCAAAAAACCAGATCAGACTATTTTCTGGATGGCTGGTTATACTGACGTAAAGAAATCTCTATGTACAATGAAAAGACTTTGTAACTGAATATGAGAAGGCAAAGGTAGACAGGAGGGAAGAGGTTGAAAAATGCAGAACACTAACTGAAATAGTTATGAATATAACTTTTAGCAATACAGAAATGTTTTCATACAAATATTCTTGATAAAGTTACTCAGAGCTTACATTGAAGTTTACAACACTGAACATACACAGTGAAAAACTCGCATTCAGCTGGAATATGAGAGCAAACACCCCTATGTGCAATAGGAGAAGGAACACAAACAGTCCCTTATTCTAAAACAGTCTCATAGGAGGGAGAAAAGAGCAGCTTTGGCTAAGATTAACAGCAGTAATTTTTAAATAACTAATAATTCAAATAGTTTTTTTTAAGAACAAAATAAAATCTCTTTGCTCTGAGAGAGCTTTTCTTTCTTATACCAGCAATGGTTTTGTTGAACTCTCACTTCTTCCAGGCTTCACCTAGATTTGAACAGAATGTTCCAGAGGAAATAGAGCATATATTTTTATAGGCAGACTGTCAAAATTAATGCAGGGATATACTGGAAAATTCAAAGAAGAATCTTTTACATCTGTCCCGGTAATATTTGTATCTTTCCAAAACTTTGGTTTGCATTTGAAAAAAACCTTCATTCAGTAAAAGAAGAGAAACGAGCAGGCTGCTGAAGTGTAAGCATGAATTCCTGAGTTGGTAACATGTTTTGGAAAAGAACATGTAGATACTCTGGACTCATCATTACTGAACCAGCTGGTTCAAACTTGATCTAATCCCATTGCAAACAACATCTGAGCTAAAGAGAGACTTGAGCTGCTACACTGTTACATGTATTACACCCCTACATGTATTACTAAGCCTGGTCTTAATAACATTTTAAGTTCAAACTTACAGCCCCTGAAAGGACTTCAGTATTCTTTATCTTGATTTTTGAGGTAGTTGCAGAAAATTTGGGACAGGGTGAAAGCTCAAGTAATTCAGCTAAAAGAAGTACTCTATATAATGTTTCCACCATATGTGTTGCATGACAAATAGTGGATAGAACAGCAGGATGCATTTCACTTCCATAGTACAAGTCTCCAGCAAAGGACTGCCAGACTAAGTCAAGTAAAACCGATTGATGCTTTGCAAAAAAAAAAAAAAAATTAAATAGCATTTGAATAGAGACTGAAGTTCTCTGATGGGACTTTGACCTGGTCTAGTGGAAGGTACCCTGCTCATGGAAGAAGGTTTGGAACTATATGGTCTTTAAAATCCCTTCTAACCCAAACCCTTCTAGGATTTTGTGATTTTTCACTAGACAACATTCTGTGGTCCAGTTTTGTAAAAGTTTTGTGTTATCCCTCAAGAGTTTTGTGAGGTAGGCTTTAAGAAAGATTAAAAGGTTTCACTGAAATAGTTAGAATGGGTATCAGTGTTGCCCCTGTGAAAAGAAAAGGCTGAACTTTTAAAAATTACTTTTGGTAAGAAAAATGCATTCTCAGAATTATTGGCAACTGAAAAGCCTAAACACACAAAATACACCCCCGTCCACAGTTTTCTGCAGGCACAGAACACAATTAATTCCAGCTCAAATGAAGTTTGATTATTTTTAAGAAAAGAAAGCTAGAGAGGCTGGACAGCATGAAGTTATGAGGGTGCTCTAAAGCAGGGTAATGGAGGCTGATGTCATTCAGTGGTTACAAAAGATGAAAGAGAATTTGGAGATCAGTGTACTTGCAAAACATCATGAACAGTATAACAGCATCTGTATTTCCTCTGGAGACAGTTTCAGTAGAGATTCTTAGACAAATCTTATTTCTTCTGCAGATGGCTATATTACACTGTAAGCATTCCAACATAATTTCAATTTATACTTCCTTCCCCTTCCATGCAATACAGTACCTTACTTTTTTCAGCTTTATATACCCTGGCCCTCATCTCATTTCTCCAGGACTCAACAGCTTCATACCAAAGCACTTCCACACTTCTGACAGAATGCAACAGTTCTTGCATCCTACAGGGCTTATCCTGCTTATCCAGCTGGAGAGGCTGCCATACAGTGCTGTGATGCACCAGACCTCTTAACGTTGTTCTCTCCCACACTCACACCTCCCACTTTCTTCCTCCTCAGCTGTCACCTTTTAGCAGCACAATAGCAGGCACATATGTTGAAGTCTGCTAAATTACACAGAGTATCTTCTATCATACCCCCCAGTCTGCCTCCTGGTGCTCGTAAGTACATCACAGACAATTACACTGCTGCTCCTGGAAGACTCTGGGGTGTTAGACATGTTTATTGACATATATACAGTGCTTTACAAGTTGACTACTACAGATTTAAAAATAAACTGCTACGAAAATTCTAAATGCTGGATTCTTGAAGTCTGACATTACACAAATACTACTGCACCAGTTGCTTTCATGCATATTCTCAGCAATAATCATGATAGGTATGACAGGTGGAACTTTGAGAATCAATACTGGGACAACTGTGACTATGGATCATAAAGGCACTTACTGTAAAGTCCCACAGAACACCTGCAACTGACAGGGAAAGAGCAAGGGTACAATGTTCAGCAGCTGCTAAAATTAGTGAGATTAAGATAGATTAAATCAGTAACAATAATATGACTGCATAAACCAGAGCCTGACAGTGCTGTCATCTGTTTTAGGAAACAGGATTCTGAGGATTCGCATGATCATATCATAAAATATTTAGTGAAATACAGAACTCACTAATTACAATATAATAATACAATATACAAAATACTAGATTTGGGCTCTTATGCTTCATAGTTTTATTAGCACAGAAAACTGTTGCTTCATGGACCTTTTGAAAGAGAATTTCCTAACCATTTCCCTAACAATTTCCTAACCTAAGAGAAATATGGCAAAGTGAAGTACTTCTTACCATGAATTCAAACAAGAAAATGAGCACTTTTTAACATTTGTATTTATACATTTTTGTAGCAAATCAGCTGATATTCAAAGCTAGAAAAGTAAGGACAGACAGACCAGCTGACTATCAAATCCAGGCCCCCATAATTACAAACAACCAATACCCAGAAGCAAGCGTTACACATAAAGGAAAGTGAAAAAATCCTTCTGGCCCTTACAAGATCAGTGGAAGCTCTGAAGGACAGAGCTAAGTACAGCAAAACCACATGATCCACAAACAACAATAAAGACTCTTTTTAATCCTGTTCTTTTATGACAGTAAAAAATTAAGACCTTCAAAGCTGGTATCACAAGATTTTTCTAACATTATAATTATTCCAGTCCTATAACACAATCATATTTGTACACTTCTCAAAGCAAAACACTTTAGGCTCTGTCCTCATCACCCTGTAGAAAAACACTCCAGAAAGCCATTCCACACAGTGGAAATCTTCTGTTCAGAGAATTTCTACCAGCACCAACTCACACAAACGTTCTTTTGATCTAAAAAGTAACTGATTCCCAAACCAGTTATGAAGAGCCATCATGAAAGAACATCTTAACTTTTTTAGTGACACTGCCAAAATCCTGTGCTCTTATGCACAGTGAGGAAGTCAGCAAATACTATATTTGCCTCAATGAAGGCAAAGTGGTTCTACTCCCAAAGCCGTATGTTTAAAGAACTTTTGCTTCACTTTTCTAGGGACTAAATCTTTTGTAATCTAAAAATATTCAACTACTGTAACTGATGTCATACATTCATTATAATGACGTGTTAATTGCTTAGACATTTCTGAAACTGCCACATTGATCTCCTGAAGTCCTAAATGCTGAGATCCCATTCATCTTAGTGCAGCAGCAGCAGATGCTGCATCAATGTACAGCATAACCACTAATGGCACTTAACATTCAGGTATGATACCAGTATAAATCATAGAAAGCAACTTCCACAAATAAAATATTTCTCTTTTATGAAAAAAGTCTAACTTTCTTTCCATTCTAAAAACCCTGGCCACCAGTAGGTGGTGTTACTGGAAATGGCAAGTGGTTTTCTCCCCCCTACAGATGAAATGCAAAACTCCACCTGCAACACTGGTGGTTTTTACGCAACACTGAGGCTCCACATTCTCTGTAAAATAAGCTTATTTTATCCTTGTGATTTTGAGCTGAGCGATTACAAATAAGAAGATGACCATATATACCTGAAAATTTAAATACAAACAGGCAAAATGGGATCAACTTGAAGGTAGGAAAACCGAAATTTATCTCGTCAGTTTAACAAACAACCTTTCTCAGCTGCTTGATGTCTCTCAATCAAATATTCCTCTTTACAGTGTCCAGAGGCTTTTAAAAACCACTGCCTATAACAGTAATTATTGCTTTATATCTGTATAAAAAGTGCTTCATTACAATTTGCAAATAAATCTCTTAGTTAGTCATCAAAATATCTTAATGATCAGCTGAGCTATAGGTTTGAACGGACTATATAACTTCAAAAAATGCCAGAGGCAGAAAGGAGAGTGCAATGAACATTAGGCAAAATAAAACTGACAAATAGGAGAAAAGAGATGCTTGAGTAGTTCTAGTAAAAAAGAAACCAGCAGAAACAGGGTTAATTCCAGCCTTATAAGGCTGTTCAGCAGCACTTCAACTGCACACAAATTAGAACAACCCTGGGAATCTATAAAGCTTGTTTTATTGCCAAGGACATGCAGCAAGATCTGCATTTTGCTGTTCTAAACTATCCTATATTTAAGACGTTTTAAAGCAGGACAGACTTTTCTATGATTTTATTTTTTTTGATGCTGAATCATCAACAGGTGGCATCCACTGCAGCTCTGCACACCTAAAGGCAAGTTTTTACCGAGAGGACAGTGGAAATTGGCACATCCTCTACGTGTGTACCCAGCAAGGACCAGCCTGCTGCTGTCTGGAGGAAAATCAGCTATGGCGAAAGGGAATTAAGGTAAAATAAAGTGTTTCCCAGTACATAGTTACCTGTAATGCTTGTAATTACTTCGGGTTTGGCAGCCTTTCAGATATAATTAAAATCTGACCTTTTAAAATCAATTGCTTAGGCTGCTAACTTATCTTTTATTGTATTTAAAGCTGGTTTACTGCCTTGTGCACAAATAAAAGGACATTACATAAAAGACAACAGTTTATGTCTGCCTTCCACAGCTGCTTGAAACAAACACCAAACCTGTGTAATTTCATACGGATATTTATCATAAAGATTTGCACTATTAAAATAATTCAAAGCACAGCAACAGGTACTTATGCCTATTTCATTAAGACATAAAAGCTCTGGAACCTGTATCTTTATTTAAGTTTCTGTGGCTACTTCTGGTAATTTGAATACATTTAAGCAAACTCAGAGCTGTATTTCTGACTAAAAATATTCTAATACTCCTACTCCATTAGTGATCTGCTCCTTTTTCTTCCCCAGACTGTACATCGGCAGGATTTAAGTCATTAAAATGTGGAAATATGCATGAATTTTACTAGCAAACTTTTTTTTTTTTTACTATGTTTTAGTGTAAATAAGATTAGGGGTTTGATAGGAAGGTGAAGATTAAAGCAGTTCAAAATACTTAAAACAACACAAAATATACAATTTTCTTGCTGTTTTATTTGTTTGGGGTGTCTTTTGTTTGGTTGTTTTTTCTTTTAAATAAACTTCTAGCAATGCTTCAAGTCCATAATATTAAACATTTATAAGTAAACAAATCTGATAACTGGTATTTTCCATTCCTACCCGGAAGTCAGTGAAACATAATAAAACACAAGGAAAAGCAGATTGAGTATAATGATGTTGGAGTAAATCAATATGTTGCTTACATTACCTTCATTTCTTAAATCTGCCCTTCCTTCCCACTGAATGCAGCAGGAATCAACTGCTTTTCATCTCTGTTGCCTTCTAAGCCACAGACTTTGCTATTTAATAGCCTTACAAGCTGATAAAATAAATACATATCTATATATCTATATAAAATACCATTTTTTTTTATAAGCCTCAACTCACAAATCTGATTTCTCTGTATTTCTGTATTTTCCAACACTGAGCCCCTAAAGGGCACACACAGCTTTAACAGATCTGCCCTCACAATATATTATCATCCAGAACAAATTTAAATTCTTTTAACTGAACAAACCTGATGTTTCCTACAACCTCAGCTGTGATGTTAAGTTAGCAGAAGCATATGGCACATGGTACAGTGCTGGAATATGAGATTAATTGTTTTCCATTTGCAAATTGCAGGTCCAAGGATCTTAATTGATTATTAAAAGAAAACAAATGGAGCTAAAACTCTACTGCCTTCCAACTTGCATGAAGAAATACTGTTGACGAAAAACTTTTATTAAAGAAACACAAGTACCACCATGGTAAAAAGATTCCTACATGATCTTAAGGCACACAGGAACTGCAAAGTCTCTCATTTACAATTTATATAGTGTCCTGTAAAACAAATTAAGACATTTACTATTTGTAGTGCTATATTTCAGTCAGTTTTAAGTCTAATTAATCTGACTCAAGAATTTTAATTTCCTATACAAAAGTGTGCATCTTTTTCAACTCCAATCAAAAATGCTTACTAGGGATTTAGGTGAAAACAACCAAAAATCTGATTTTTTTGGTATTGCCACAAAACCGTGATTACTAGTATCTTTTCTACAGATATTTTAAACATGGAAACTTATTCTGCCTCAATATCACCTGTTATATGTAACAGCACGACTTTTAACCTGAATGGATCCCATTTGTGTAACGAAAGCATATCCTCTAGATTCGCTGATAAATCAGAACACCAACAGTATGTTATTGGTCTTTTCTTATCATGTCTTTACACAATATTTCTTTTTCCTATCGGTTTTGTAGGAAACATTCTGATACTGGTTGTCAACATAAGCTTTCGGGAAAAAATGACTATCCCAGACCTTTACTTCATAAACCTCGCAGTGGCTGATCTCATTCTAGTTGCTGATTCTCTCATTGAGGTGTTTAATCTTGACGAAAAGTATTATGATATCACTATCATTTGCACCTTTATGTCTCTGTTCCTTCAGATCAACATGTATAGCAGCATTTTCTTTCTGACATGGATGAGTTTTGACAGATACCTAGCCCTGGCCAAAGTGATGAGGTCCAACCTATTCCGCACTATGCAGCACGCTCGATTGAGCTGTGGGCTCATATGGATGGCGTCTATTTCTGCAGCTCTAGTCCCATTCACAGCTGTGCATTTACAACACACCGGAGAGGTCTATTTCTGTTTTGCAGATGTAAAAGAAATCCAGTGGCTAGAAATAACCTTGGGGTTTATTATCCCCTTTGTGATCATCGGTCTCTGTTACTCGTTAATTGTTCGAGTCCTTATAAAAGCACACAAGCACAGGAGTCTTCGGCTGCGGCGGCAAAAGGCTCTTCGCATGATTTTTGTTGTTGTCTTGGTTTTCTTTATCTGCTGGTTACCTGAAAATGTCTTCATTAGCGTTCAACTTCTTCAGAAGAAAAGCGAGCCCGTCTCTTCAAACAGCCCATCCTTCAGACACGATTATCCTTTAACAGGACATATTGTGAACCTGGCAGCTTTTTCTAACAGCTGTTTGAACCCCTTAATTTACAGTTTTCTAGGGGAAACCTTCAGAGACAAACTGCGACTGTATATTGAACAGAAAACAAAAATGTCAACATTACATCGCTTCTGTCAGGCTGCCTTAACGTCTGTCATTCCTGACAGCAATGAGCAATCAGAAGTCTAATTTAGTAGTCACTGTATAAAACATATGACTGTGAATTTGTGCAAATAGTGAACAAAATGCTTGCTACTAACAGAAAAAAAGTGCATTTGTGTATATTGTATCGCTCTGCTGAGTATTGAAGGTTTATATTCAAAATGTTTTTATGACAAGACTTTAATGTAGAAGAATATGTTTTAGTCAGATTTATATTTAATTAAGAACAGGATTATTAAAAGCTGAGCACTGAAGAAGCTTTCTTTTGTATTATACATGTATGAATGACAATACAGGAGAAAATTTTATCAAGTTAGGAAGACTCTAGATGTAATTTGATTATCAGAGATGCTACTTTGCTGGTGTATATAACTTCCACTGAAATAATGAAGCTGCTGTAACAGTGGGAAAAATCATTACAATGTATTGATGTGGAGATGCAGAAAACATTGATTTTTTCCATCCAAACATGTTAAGATAAATGACTTCTCTTAGAAGAACTGCATAGTACTATTGTCACTGTATTCTAGCATGTCTTCCATGATTTTTTAAATCTTAATATAATCAGACACAGTGGCAAGTTTTCCTCTCCTAAATGTAAACTACTGTTTACATCAGTACTTGATCAAAACCAAAATCATCTGTAACTATATTGCTCATCTCAGAGAAGTTCACATAAGCAAAATGTACTGCTTCATTCTGTCTTAAGGGTTGACCCAGACCATCTCTCCCAGGACGTAATTGGACCTTTTATCAAAAATGCCAGTGCACATACAGGTACATTCACATCTGTCTTCAGATTTGAATGCACCTTGCATGAGATCTCTTTACATTCAAAAGGCCTACTTTGATTGCCAGAACAAAATGCTGTGACTTTCAAAGAGGTGTCACTTTCTTTAAATGAGTGTAAACAGTACTTATGAAAATGACAGAAACCTCAGTTTTTAGAAAGGAAGAGCTTATGTAATGGGGAGCGTGATTAGCAATTATCAGATCTGCACCTTGTGCACTGTCCACACCACCACCAGAAAACACTGGCCTTTCAAGATTTTAAGATGCATGTTGGTTGCTTTGCTCATTTGAAGATTAATTATACTAAGCAAACAAATTCTAGCACCACTTACTGAAAAAACAATAGTGCCTCTTTTCTTCTAGAAAATAATTGAGCTTTAAATCTGATTGATGTTTAGCACAGGTTACTGCTGAACTTGTTCAGAGGAAGCTATAATGTTCCTAGAGATTAGTGTGCAAGATCATTAAAACATCACTTGCTGCATCTCTGAAGTGAACAAACTCATTTCACCTCTGTGCTTATTGACTGAAGCACCAGAACTCCGTAGAATAAGATGCTTTGTCCTATTTTTAAGGGTCATACATTAATTAATTAGCACAATAACGGATTTTAAAGGATTTTTAAACGTAGATCCTTAAAACAATGACTGAAGCTACTACAGCAATAAAGAAAACAGTGAAAACAACGATTCCACTCATATTTCTCATGAAATGTCTCAAGCTTCCTAGTGGAAGTTTTGGCCACAAAAGACTTGACCTATAAACAGAAAGGCCACAAGACGATGATGGCTGAATTTGAAATAGATATCTAGATATTCCTGCAGCTCAAACAGGAACTGCAGGGTGGGGTCCCAGGCAATTGCAGATTAAGGGAAATTGTAATTTAGTCACATCTTCTCTGTAGAACACCAAATGTATCTTCTCTCAAGAAAGATGCAAGCAAGTAAAGTTGCTATACAACACTTAACACATCTTACACCATCGTGCTGCATCACAAGTATCCCTTTTTCCTCATTATTTTCACTTTCGGAATTTGCCACAATTACTCATGTCCTATGGACTGCCAATGGGCAATCTCACACTTTCAAAGATGGCTATTTCAGATAACCCCAAACTGAAGGAATGGAAAATGTTCTTGGCAATGCAATTCTGTGAAGTAAGACACATCTTGAGCTTACAGATGTATTAGGTTTGCGTAATCTTGACACTTGCCATGAATTGATCACTTATTTGTGGTTACAGGAATACACTTTCCCAATTGTAGTTGTTGCTTATTTTGGTTTTATAGGAATAAGTTCCTTTTCCCTCCTCCTTCCTTCCAATACAGGGATCAGGTTTTTGATCAAGGCTGTGGTAGAAGCCCTTTCACTACCACTGCAGAACACAAGTCAAGAAAGACTTTGTGCAGAAGCTTATAATAATAAACAAACAATAGCAAATGCCTGCTCATATATCCTATGAAGTAGTTTGTTTCTAATGATCGTTTTCAGTAATACACAGTGAAATCTAGGAAAGATCAGATTTCTACAGTGTGAAGAAACTATTTACTCAACTTGAGTTTTTTTGCAAGTTTAAAACCAAATTACAAATCTAAAATACGTGATGAGTTCCTTACTGTTGATATTTTGGTACAGGTTTACAAACTGTGCCTGAAATTACTAAATTTAAACATACTATTTACTTTAAATGCAGAGTACCCTCCCAGCTGAAAAAAAGGGCACGCTTATTCCCAAAGCTTTTTTTTGTTTTTAAACAGTAACTCTGTACAAAGTAATATTTACAGAAATGCCATGCAATTTCCCTGTATTTATATACACAACATGCTTTCTGCAGCCCATCATCTTGCAATAACTCAATGGCTTATCCACGAAGCAAAAACTCTTTGCTAAATGTGTTGTTTTCTTTAATCATAAGTAAATAAAACCTTTTCTAGAGTGTAGAAGAAAGGGGCAGGGGGGGGAGAATTTTGATACAACTTCTTCACTTTTTGTCTGGTCTCTCACAAATAGTTCAATTGTTTATTTTAAGGAAAGAATTCCATATGGCTTTCTAAAACACTGGACTGATGACAACTATGAGATTTAAAAACCTGTTACAGACAGACGCTTCCAATCTATGCTATAATAGTCTATATCAAGTCCCCAGACAAGAAAAGTCTAGTATTAGGAAAAGCTCACAGAAAAGAGGGGAGGGAGAGAAATCAAAGAACACCTGAAACCATTAAATGCTTCTGAAAATAATACCTTAACACAGGCATGTCTTGAATGCACCGAGTATAACTGAGTATCTAAAACAAAGTCAATGCAAACAGCACTAGTACTAATCTGGACCTGATGTGACTGAAAGTAACAGTGTTCCCTCAGCTGCCTAAAAAGATACAAGAAAAACAGTTATCCAAGACCATTTAAAGAGATGCTGTAACTTTACACTTTTAAGTTCTAGGCGATACACTAAATACCATATGCAGGCACAACATCCACATCTAAAAAATGCAAAGTCAGTCAGTCTAAAGATAAAGCCTGATTCATTTATGAAAAGCATTACATGATGGGAGGACATGTGACAGGGAATTTGAATCAATGAGTCAGGCGATCCCAAATTCTGTGCAAGACTGTCATAACACGACAAAGATACAAGAAAAGTCACCTCTCCCTCTGAAAGCTTAAAAAAATTGAGCATATTTATAAGAAAATGCTTGTAAAATTTCAGACTAAGTATCTGTGTTTCAAACAAAATTCACTGGGTGTGCAGTGCAGGCTCTAATCTTTTTTCCAGCCATCAAGTTATGTTAGAGTATAACTGAATTTTTTCCCGTGTAAGGATTTTGCTGTATTCTTTCAGCTGTTTATTAAGATTGCAAAAGGGAAAAGGTTGTCTGGACACTTTTAAATGGTTTGGATTGCCACATAAAAAACGTGCGAGTGGTTTACCATAAGTAAAAGCTATGCAAGTTCAACCCTGATTATCATTAATTCCATTCAAACTTGTTTCTGCATAAGTAAAAACAAGTGAGTGTATGAAGAAGCAGGTTTGAATTTTAATAGCTATTCATGAAGGCAAACCAATGAATTAATTTGATTTTGATTGAAAACAACAAAGATAGGGGTTTTGCTTTTCATTTAAGGGACAGTATCCTCCTCTTTCCTCTCTAAACATCTTACTTTACCCATTCAGACCATGAGACAAATATTAAAAGCTTTCATCATAGAGGAGCACAAGGCCAAATTCATTGTTTATGCAACAACATGCAATAAGGAACAAGTCACTCTTAAGACGTGCATACAGAACATCTCTGTACACCCTTAAGCTCTGCTGTCAGGGAGGTGTGTTGTGGCACATGCCCTGCACTATGTTTTAAAGAGACACATCAGATTCGAAAATCTGAACACCCTCCATTCACAATTAGAATTTAGGTTCTTTCTTCCAGAGCATTATCCAAACTATTTATTCCACACTGACATTTGAGACACCAAACTTCTAACCCTTGGCTTTGGGCTTCCTTTTATGCTTCCATTCTGTTGTAGGGCAGCACAACACAGCCAGGAGCTGAGAGTAAACACCTGCATACTGAGCAACCCAAGGCGACAGCAGAAGAGCAATGCCCTCCCAGGACTGCAGACAGTGCAGGATCAGCTCTACTTTCAATCCAGTCTCTTACATGCTACTTCATTTATTCTACATGTCCACTAAATTACACTACTAAATCTAAAAATGACTGTCCAAGTCTCACAAAATCACCTGTGTTTAGAATGGCTTTTGAAATCATTCAAACCCCACGATAAAACCATATTCGGGTTTCCAGCTCATTGTTCAAACAGTCTGCTGCAGGTATATACAAAAGTTTCAAAGTTCTAAATAAACAAACTACTGAACTCTTCATTACCAAAAAGTAAAACTTACCATCTCTAAACAAACATTTAATTCAACAGGGCAAGCCTTTCCAAAGCAGCAGCTTTGCTTACAAGTCTCAGCTCACTTGACGTGCAAGAAAAACCACTGAAGAGGTTTAAGACCCTTTCAAATTGCATTGAATGTCTTTTCTGGAGGGACTTTAAAAAAAATGGTGGAGAAAAAAAGACACAGTAGAGAAACAGGAAAATTATTCAGATATTGTTAAATTATCCTTAGGAATTGGAGTTAAGGAGATTTTTACAGAAGGAACTCAGTGTTAGACTTGCTTAATAGTGCTGGAGATAGATTTATTTTCTGCCTCGGCAGCAAAAATATTTCCTTTCCCAGGCATTCTCTCAATAGAAACAGTAATATAATGGCAAAAAAGATTTTCTTCCTTTCATTCTCTCTCCATTCAGAACTACAAAAGAGAAATAGCCTGTACCTGGCTACAGAAACCTTTTAACCCTTTTGTTCCAGAGTGAAGTGCACACAGCAAACTGAGAAATAAACCAAGGAAAAAGCTCACTTAAACAATGTGATAATATTCCAAACATCCACCTGACAATTGAGTAACAAGATGGGAAGAAGATACAGTGATGTATGGAAGAACTTTACGTATCTGAAAGTCAAGCAAGGTTATAAATTGTCAGAATTACTTCTGATATTACAAGCTAATTCTCTAGAACAGTGAGAAACATGACATGTTATTTTCCTATGCTAATTAAAGATGCCTGATGATGTGTGACACTATTGAAGTGTCGTGGGATCAGAAGCACAAACTTGCTGGCAGAGCTGCTGCTAAAGCTGACACCAGGTCACACAGAACCAACCGCATCCTCAGCCCTAACAAGGGGTCCGTGAGGACCCATGGAAGGCTGGCCCTGTCCTCTGCTAGATTTGTGCTCTTCTTCACTCTCATTGATACTGAGACCTTACAGGTGTTGGCCAGAGATTTTATTACAAGACCTATTGGATCAGGACAGTTGGCTGCCCCTATTCTAAGCCCAAACTAGATTACGACTTAATCTAGACAAATCTTTGTAAAGAAGAAAACTATTTTAAACAAAGCATTGCAAGCTTTTACCATGAAGACAAACAATTTACAAAAACCCCCTACCTCATAAGTTTACTAAAAATGCCTTTAGAAAATCACAGAGTACAGGCTTGAAAGCCATGAGAGATGGGACTTTCATAACAAAAAAGGAAAAATTTGTCTATCCCAAAGGTGACTTGGAAAAAGAACCATTCAATGAAGTACATGAAAACTCTAAAGTCCACAAAAAAGCCATGACCAATTTCGACGACCTCTGTCTTACAGTTCAGTGTCACAGTTCTGTAACCACCGAGTTATTTCACATGTGGGTAAATGTGAATAACTCCCATTTAGGATTCAGTACATAATGTAAAGGTAGGATGGAATGACAGTTACTAAAAGCATACATTTCCCCCCCATACTTCAGATTTTCTATTCTCTTTACATAACCCCTCTTCTCTTTTTTAAGATATGCAGCTCTAAGCCTTCAGTACATTCTCTGAATAGCTTTGACATCTTTCAAAACGTAGGATGGTAAGAAGAGCTGTCTGCCCTTATGCATATATGCTGTTTGCAATAGCCTGGTTTACAGATGCAAATTATTAAGATAATGCTGAGAAATTTAATAAAACACTGGTTGATGATCTTCCGTTTGATGTCCTACAGAACTCCTGTGGGATTCAATTAGAAATAGGTAAATGCATTCAAAGACAGAGTCTGGTTCCCCTGTCAAATACCTTCATGCCTGTACCCTCGATATTTCAGGCAGCTTCTAGAAGTCAAAAGATTAATTTTCTGTTCTAATTATTTGTTGGATATAACAGACAAGCACTTTCCAAGTATTTATTAATCTGCGTGGCTTTGATCTAATACCCAAGAGCCATTTTATCTATGCTGTAATTTATTAACATACATAAATATACACTGATCGTTCGTGTGGTTCACAATATTGCATCTAAATACAAAAGGTATTTTGAAGGAGGAAACTTCTAGTTTCTCATTCATACTGTGGAAGCAGCCACCCTTTCACCTCCCCCAAAACATTGGGGGGTTTTTAATTTCTGAATCTATTCCATTTACACAAAAAAAAAAATTGTATTTTATAAAAATCCTTATACCAGACTTACATGCTGTTTAGAAAAGCAGTAACATTCCATCAAGGAAAGGGAAAACAGCCGCTTTTCAGAATAAACACATTTTAAATATCCAAATCTGTGCCATTTTTCATTTTTTGAACAAATTAGCATTAACAAAACAGTACCAAGAACAGTAAAGAGGAAGTAACAAATCCACAAGAATCAGGTTTGCATTAATATACTACACTGTACACACATCCAAGTTTCAGGCCCTGTCATGAATAATTGCCTCTGAATGTCCGTTTCTCTGCTGTTTATCCTGCATCAGAATGCAGCAAACATCCTTTCAAGCTTACAACTAAATTTCTTGCTAAGTGAATGCATTTTGTGACAACAAACATGTAATGGGATTTTTTTTTTTTTAACTGCAGTTACACATATTTTGAAGTTTTGTGCCAAATTTTCTATATTCAACAATTTGGGTCTTTTCCAGCTCTTTTCATTGATGATGCCTCTGTCTATGAGGAGGTAGAAGTAATCCAGAACCAGAATAAAATCATTATTGAAAAAGGGCACAAAACAGTGTTCTTACTGGACTGGAACTGGGTGACATAGTCAAGCAGAAATTGCCTCTGCTCCATCAATAACTGCTTGAAGACCCAACAAATTCAGCCCACAAGTGGGAATTCTGTCCTGAATTTCAATTTTGTTAAGATACTTGCAGCTAAGTCATGAAAGCAAGGATTTATACTGGAAATCCAACAAGAACCATCACGGAAGGTCTCACCACTAAGTTGAGAATGAGGGCTGAGAGCAAAAGACAAGTACGTGCTTCAAGAATAGAAGGAGGCATTTCCCCCTCTTAATAGCAAAGAAGGGATTGTTATGCTTCACCACCAAATTCCCCATCAATTTAATACCCTGGCTTTATTAATGAAAGTAAGGAATTAACTTTGAATAGATACAGATTAAGGCAAATACCCAGAATTAGGATGAAACTCTTGTTGGCTAATATGTAATGAAGAATGCACAATTCCTTTAAACAAAGTTAAGAAATACACCACATCTTGTTTATACCAAACACAGTTGGGGACGTGAGCCTTTCGCCTGGGAAAACCATCTTCAAAGTAGCAACTGTTTTCCCAGCTGTGAATACTCTTTCCTGGGAAATCTATTCGTACCATTACAAAAATAATTTTCAAAGGAATGTAAAATTATTCAGCCTAATCTATGCACATCCATATTTCAGACACTGAAATACCTCCTTAGACATGTCTGTTTACAAAAGGCCTACTATTCTCTATAAACACTATATGGTGTCACAATTAAATTTACCTCTGTTTTAAATAAATAAATGTATTGTTAATTTAATAAAATAATTGAAAGCAACTCTATCAATATTCTGATGAAAAAGTGTTAGCAGGAAACAAATGTTTCAGTCCCATAACCAGCTGCCCTCAAAGTTTGTTGTTTTGTGGTTGGTTGTTTTTTCAAATTTTCCTAATTTAAGAAATATTGCATAGATAAGAAAGCAGATAAGGCAAGTAAGATGACACAGAGTAAGTCATGAATGCCACATGGATTTAGAGCTTCGTAATTATTTCCAACTATCAGAAGGCCATTGTACAGCAAGGCAATAAAAATCTAATGGGACAGCAAACCTGTGTTTTCATGAAAGAAAAAAAAAAACCCAAATAGACCAAGAATAAACATTCAACTGAAAGGCAGCCTAAAGCAATGAGAAATAAGTCTAACATTTCAATTACAGACTGACCAAAACCAGCAGACTAACGAGACCATACTAATATCCACCCTGACATTTATCTTGGCCATTTTGAGAAACAGCTCTCACCCCTCCTTTATCACTGGAAAGCTGCTTTCTGCTGATGTATCCCTCCATCAGGACACAGGGGGAGACACAGGGATGAGGGAAGATGAAGGATTATGTCATCTTCTCTTCATAACATGGACAAAACTCTATTTGCATGCTAACATTTGGGGATTTATTTTCCTTTTTTTTTCCCCCCCAATATGCAAGATTGGTTTGCTCCATATTTTACACAAAAAATTAACAACCTCAGATAACACTAATGCATACAACAGAGGATTGAACCAGAACAGCAAAATTACACAAGTGCAGGAAAAGTGGATAGTGGAATTGAAATGCAAGCAGTTTCCAAAATGTATTCTTAATGTATATAAGACACCGTTAGTATTGGTAGCCTGATAATCAGAAGACAATCCAGCAAAATCACACTAAGTTAGCTTCACAGCATTTTTTAGGATGGGAAAATATAAACCAAGTTATTTTGATGGTTATAAGATAAGCTTCCCATTAATTAGAAAAATAAATTAAGGCAACAATAAAGGATTACCGAGTTTGTTTGCAAATCATCTACAACTCATTATTTCAACAGCAGGCTTTGGGATGAATTAGTGGGTTGTCAAACAAATAAATATGCTTTCTGATGATAGTTTTACAGTATCTGCTGGATCCGTTTGCATCAATGTCTGGTTTGCATTCATTAAACATTCAAATTACTACCCCATTTACCTGATTACAAGCAGCATTAGAGATCATATCAATGTAGCATTCCTAGTTATTCCACCAAGCTCATGCCAAAATGTTTCTCTCTGCAGCTTAAACATAATTTTAGGGGTTTTCCACCACTACAGGCAAACAATTATTTTAAAGAATCATTGTTTTGTGGTTTGCTTTCCAGCTTAATAACTCTACATTGCTCTTTATGATAACCTCCAAAAAGTTGAACAGAAAAACCCTTCCCTACAGATTTTGCCATTTTCCGTTTAGTAAACAGATCTTACTGTTTGGGCACCTGCACACTCTGATGAAAGAAACACCATGAGCTACTTGTTTATTTGCCATTGTTTGTACTATCTGTATGGAATCTCAAAAATTAAATTCCTTTCCCACTGATCCTGCCTTTATCTGAGGAAAATGTTGATTCCTCCTCCTCCAACCATTTGCAATGCTGAAGATAACAAGGAAACACCCACTGGCTGTGTGAGCATTACCTAAAGTACCCTTCAACAATGAACAAGGGGATTTGATTTATAAAGATTGATTATCTCTTAGTCATTGTAATTTTCCTGGAAGTTATAATGTTTACTAGATTAAATTGGAAAGGAACAGGAAATTAATATTGTTTGCTATGGATTATGAATTATGAGTCTTGCCTAACAGATGTTCTATTCGTGAAGAATTCCTTACTGTTCTGTAGAAGAGCGGCAGCTCTGGAAACAGCACTGCAGAAACAAGATCTACCCGTAAATGACAAGATCCTTTGATACATCAAGGTCATTCTGGGCACAACTCAAAAAAGCCCTCACAGAAAAAGCAGCCACATGTTGTTCTCAGCTTCAATGAGCTTCGTGGCACTGAGGCAGCTCAAGGTTTGAAGGGTGAAGGAATCCATACCCAGAAGCAAGACAGGGGTAATTGCAAAGAAACACTTCTAACACTTCTGTTCTTTCAAGATGATGTGTTAACAATACTGTAAATATTTTTGTCAGAGAATGGAAACAAAATTAACCTGAGACAAGATCCATCAGGAAGTTGTTCTTTAAGAAGCCACTATTTAACTTCAAACCACCAGTCTGGATGGCACATTTTAAATCTCTTTTCTTCATGCCTATGTTATGTGACAATTCACAAGAATGAACTCAACTGTTATAATATAAGCATGTTAGTAAACTACAAAAATCATTAAAAAACACACAAAACTAATGTCCAGGCATTTCGCAAAAAAATCAACAACATTTAAACTGTGTGGTTATTGCCAAGTAGTTAAATAGAACAGTAACATTAGGAAAACTGGTCAGAAAAACCACAAGCTGAATTAAGTTTTAAATTTGGTGCTGCTCAGCTCCAGTAGAGATGTGTCATTTAGAGCAGTGTGGTTCACTCATGAAAATATTTATATTGGTCTTGAATTGCTTATTGCTATTTAATGTAAACAGAAGAAATTGACTAGATGAAAATCAATAAAACACCAAGATTACTTTGAAAGGTCAAGCTGTTGCAAGGAAAAATGCCTTTGTCCAAGGCTGGTAAGAATTTCTGACATAAATTTCATGAAGGAATGATCAGCGTGCACTAAATCCAGACACTTAAAGCACAGCTCAACATGCAAGCAGGTCAATAACAAAATCAATTAGAGATTTGTATTTTTCACTTTGGAGACAAAATTTGCTGTATTAGAATACAAAAAAAAGTAAATCACAAGAAAGCAAAGTGACTTAATGAACCAGTGAAATCTCTGTCCCACCAAAAACCTTGACTTCTTTCCACCACACATGATGCTCCTTAGGAAAAACTGCAGTCTACCCATCCTTATTTTAAGAATGCAGAAAAGAGTTTTCTTTAACTCAGTTACTGCATTAAAAGTCACACAGAGCTCATCAGAATTCAGTTGTCGTGATTCAGGAATTCCTGCAGGTCTAGCAAAATTCCAGCTTATTTTAAAGTAACAGACATAAAATTAATGAAAGTAAGGCTGCAGAATAAACACTCTAAGCAGTTGCCTTAATTATTTCTGTGCCAAATTTCTTATTTAGAACTTTCCACATTAACTGAACACATCACTGCAGTCCCAGAGTTCCTCCTGGTCTTCCTGTACACACAAAGCAATTTTGCCTTGTTTTCCACTGCTGACAAGGTCTGATGGCCAAAAGCACTTTAAAGCATAACAGGCAGTGTGGCTTAACAGAGTATTTCATACAAAGTTGGGAGCACACATGCTGAGTAGCAATCAAACTGGAAAGCAGCTAACTTGCCTTAACCATTTCTAAAGTAAAATTGTTTAAGATCTGCCTCACATTTTTCATTCTCAACAGTCACTTCAAGCAACAAAGAGAAAGCAGTCTATTAACTTAGGCTTTCCTGCTATCAACAGTTATAGTTTATAAAGCTGATGCCAAGAAATGGCTTGGCATAGAACCTTATATGGCATTCCCTAAAACTCACACTATATACATATTCACGCCGCCCACTGGCACCAACTTTTATGATTCTAAGAGCTGTTGTGCATAGTGGTGTTCCCTGACATTAAGGATTCTTCTTTCCATTTAATATTTGCTCTTTCTCTCACAGTCCTACAGGCTGCACAGTCCACAAAACTAATTTGTGTGTTCCAACAACTTACCACGTGACATCAGACGGTCCAAAAAGGCCCCATTTGCCAGAGGCTTGAAGCCCATTTGGGATATTTTGTGGTTTTACATGAAATCATACAGATTGTCACAGGCAATAACATTTTCATTTTGATACTTCAATTTCACACAGTTTAATCCAGAAAAATTATTTTCAGTCACATTGAGTTATAGTACTGTGAATCTAAAGTCTACAATACACACCTTACAAAGGAAAAGAGAAATGTTCCCTCTTATTAAGTTCTAAATACCAAATTTTCTGGTTTTGCTTTGATAAAGATGAAATCTTTCCCTGCATAGGAACATTTCTGCTGAGTTCAAGACTGCAAGAATTTACAGACCTCTGAATAGCTATTGCCAATAGGCTAGCTTTTCTTATATTAAGCTCCACAAACCCTAAATGCAACACCTAGTGACACTTATGAATGCAAAAGTTCTTCAAAAACATTCTTGCCAACAAGCTTAAACAAAATCTAATAACAAAACAAGTACTAACGATCAAGTTCCATGATCTCCAATGAGCTGGACATCTCTTGATAAATGAAGTAACAAGCTGTCCCATCTGTTTTACATTAGGCCAGGAAACACAAGAGTTTTTAAGAGCACAGCTTCTTGAGGTGACCCTCAAGAAATCCTCAGGAAAAATCCTTTGCCTTTCCCTCTCCATTTCTTGACAGTGTCAAACTGCTTCATATTTCTTTGGTCCTCATTCTACAGTAACCACTCAGAACAGCAGAATTGAACCATCCTCTTTATGCATCACTGCCATCACAAAAAACCACCCAGTGTTACAGCTCTGCTTAAGTAACATCTTGATATTGCTAATTCCAATCTCATTAAATTAATTCATGAAATGTTCAGGAATACAAAGAGACTGCTGACACCTTCTGGTCACTTGATGTCCTCCCCCCCAAAAAAAACCAGGAGAATTTCCAAGAAAGCATCTTTCATGTTTTCCCAGCCACTCAGGATCACATGAAACAGCAGCTACACTGATATTGCCATATGACAGTTGCTCAGTGCCAGTTGGTTTCCCTTTCACCCACATTCCCTCACCCGTTCTCTGTCTTTCACAGAAGAATCCAAAACAAACAGAGATCACATTTGGCTTAATTTAGCTTTCCTTTTTTAACTTTCACTCTAGGCGTATTGCATCCAAGGAATCACTGCAACTGAATCAAACAGCACACTCAGGTTCAGTACTGAATCTATAAAAACAATATATCCACATATTATCAAATTAAACAGCCAAACCTGCAGATTTTGCTTCTTCTTCTTCCTCTTGGGTTCAGTTTCCAGTTCCAGCTCTCCCTTTTGGGCTACATGTTGCTTCACCTTTTTTCTTTTTTCTGCCTTCTTTTCTTTTTTTTCCAACTTTATTTTCGGCATTCTGAAATTGTTCTGTAACAGAAAACACCAAACTGCAGTTAGAACCTTTGTCAATATGAAACATCAGTCTCATGTACAGACACTTATACTATAATTACACTTGTATGAGAATTATGTGTGACTACTCAACTATGAAATGCATGTCTGCACTGAATTTTGATTCATTCTGGAGATTTTTTTTCATGTTTCCTTTAGGAATATATTGCAGTTAAGCTACAATAAAACTGAAATGTCAATCTGCTGCAGGAAACTCAACACTCATTGATTGTCCTCCGAGGCTCTGTGCTGGAAAATGCCTCACTGACCCTCCTGGTGGGAACCCCCCATAAGTGATGCTGTGCTTTCTGCAGGTCACAATGCACCACATTAAATGGTTTGGATAATGGTCTGCATCAGATAACACCCACCAAAACCTCTCTCATCTCAAAATACGTTAACGCGACTGTCAATTATCTCAATAACACACAGGTGTGCATACTCACATACTCACAGAGCAAAAAGCCTGCTTGATTATTAAACAGTTTTAAACAGTCAGTTCTGTTTAAGCTGCAGGGTTTTCTATTTTCTTATAGATTAATGTGGTAAGACAGACCCTCCGGTTCACTTCCCAACACACAAGCCCTGGGATACTTCCCAATACGGACTCCAGGCTCCCTTCCCAACACAGACCCCAAGGTTTCCTTCCCGAAACAAACCCCAGGACTGCTTCCTAATACGGGATTTACTTCCTAATCAGGACCTTCCCCGGGCTCCCTTCCCAACCAGGACCCCTCCGGACCCCTTCCCAACACCCCCACATTCCCAGCCCCGCACTCCCTTACCCCCACGCACCTCCCTCTCTCAGCAGCCCCGCACCGGCCCCGCACATTCAATGCGCCCCACGCTTGGCGCCGCGTCCCGCCCCCTGCGCCCCATTGGCTACGGGGCCGGAGCGGGGCGATCCGATTGGTCGGCGGCACGTCAATCTCCGCGCTGGCCAATAGGAGGCCCCGCTCGGAGTTAAAGCGCTGGCCGGGAACACGCGTGCTTGGGGAGCGCTGCACCGGCTTTCGGCGGGCGCGGATGACGTCATCTTTATGCGCCGGGATCCGGCTGTGGGGGCTGGGCCATTCCCGGCGTGGGGATCGGCTGTATCGTGACAGGGATCACCTCATGGCCTCACAAGGATCACCTGTATCGTGACAGGGATCGTCCCGTGGTGTGACAGGGGTCGGCTGTGTCGTGACAGGGATCGGCTGTATCGTGACAGGATCTCCCGTGGTGTGACAGGGATCACCTCATGGCCTCACAAGGATCACCTATATCGTGACAGGGATCACCTCATGGCCTCACAAGGATCACCTGTATCGTGACAGGGATCCCTCAGAACCTGGCAGGGATTCTGCTGTTCCCTGCCAGGGATCATCCCGGGTCTGAGGGGACACGTGGGAAGAGGTGAGGGATGTGCTTTGGGGGGGACGAGAAATCACCTCTGGGGCCAAGGCTTCCAGGAAGCAAGCTGGTTTCCATGTTTCCATCCTCTATAAATAGCACATGCACAAACATTTCCATTTCCCCTCGGTAATTTAAAGGCCAGAATGTTTAGCACACGTAGATGAAGCAATTTTTTCATGACAACCTGAAACAGGGGGTGTTGTTTCCCTTTGCTTCCCTCCCAGTGGCAGCTGAGATGGTGATTGTGTAGCAGATGCTGGTGGCACCAACTCCCTTCAGCTCTGCACCCTTTTTCTGTCCAAAACTTCTGCCCTTCTGCCCCTTCCAGCTCGTCCCCACCCTGTGAGAGCCATCCTGGCCCCCACCCATCACTGCTGGGCTGGGCAGAGCCTCTTGGCTCAGACCATGGTCTGCACCTCAGTGGCACCAGTGGGGAATGGGGGGCCAGTTATAAATTCTACACAAAAAATATAAAATGTATGCAAATATAGAGAAAATATATATAAGAGTATATAAAATGTAGCAATGTGTTAGGGCTGAGTTATGGCATTAGAGCACTGGGATAATCAGTAGGTGGTGGTACCTAAAATTAAAGTTGTAATTTAAGCTTTTGCTCCAGTGTGAATAGGGGAAGCGTGTTTGCTATGTTTAGACTTCCTAAAATAAAGACCGTTTTATTGCATATCCTATTGTGACATCCTGTGGCGAAACACAGTACTACAGATACTGGTAAATCACAGTTTTGGCTGCATGGTTGCATAAAATTAGATTATATGGAATGAACAGTGGTAACTCATACCTACATTGTATATTCAGTTTGGCCAACCAGCTGTGATTTTCTCCAGGTGGAGAAATCACATTGGGCCAAACATTAATATGGGATAGCACAGATACTTATTCCATGTTGGCCAGAAATTACATCTTCCCTTTCTTATCAAAGGCCTACAACTCAAGGTGTCTATTGTCTACATGCTATCCCTGTGAATAAATCCACATTTCCTCCTTAGGCAGCATTTGTACTCCAAGAATTAAACCTCTCCAAAGAGAAATAAGAGGCACAACAGTCTGTGCACAACTGCAGCCCCCCAACCCCCCAGGTTGTGCAAAACACAGGCATTAACTGCACTTAGACTCACATCTCTTACAGCATCATCAAAGATTATTTTTCCCAGGTCAAGGAACTCAGCATCCTCTGTGCTGCCAACTGCTCATCCTCCCACCTCAGCAGAAGAGCACTGGACACTCATAGCTGCAGGGGACTGAAGGGACTGCAATTACCCCCCAGTTAGTCCTAAGCCAACATTCCAGCCCAGCAGCTCCAATGACACATGAAATTGAGGTCCTGACCCCCTGACACCATCAGTAAGCCTTGGCATTTTTCTCACAATTAGCTGGATGAGAGGTCTACTTAGATCCCAGCTGGGGAATTAGCATTGTTCATTAACAGCACATTTCCATTTCATCAACCTACAATATTTCAGGCCTCAAGCAAAGCAGCTGGATAGTCATGCAGTTTTAAAGAGCCAGGACAGCTGATCAGGATAATAGATGGAGCATTATCTGTTATGACTTCACTTGTTTAAGCTTTTCAGGAAGACAGCAAGAGTAGCCTCCCTAGACAATGCAGCATTTTGGCCTCATTCTCATTACATGAGTCACAGTTAATGCTACTTTCTCTGCCTTCCTTTCCCCACCTCAGCTGCAAAATACACCCCTGCAAATCTAGATTTCTAAGGGGCAATAAATGATGAAGAATTATACTGCATATGCCTCTGTGAGCACCAGCTTTCAGTGAATTATTCAGGCAGGGCCTAGAAAAACAAGGCATGGATTTTAAATCAAGTACTTCTAATGACATCCAGAAACCAAGAGGCAGCTTATATAAAGCTTGCTTCATGTTGATGTTGTTTGTCACACAGAACACTGCACTGTGTGCCAGATCACTTCCAAGGGGATTGAGACATGAGAGCAGCTTGTATTTCGGATTTTCATTTTGGGAAACTCATAGTTCAGACTTTGCATGACCTAAGCAAAGCTGGCCGTGTTTCAAACTAATTCTAATCTTCTTCCTGTCACCATTCCCCAGTTTCCTCAATCAAATATTTTTCATAGTATTAAAGTTTTTATTCCAAATATAGGAACAAACATCATTGGCTTAGAAAGTTTATTGAATACATAAAACATTATGATACAAAAATAAGTTAATTGCGTAGAAATTTAAAGAGATGGAGAAAGTATTAAGTTTAGACAGAGGTTTGATCCAGATATGAAGAGCCTCTACTACCTGCACCTGAAAGACATAAGAATGCACTGTAAGGCTTACATGACTAGAACTTTCATTCACAAGGAGATACAATGTGCCAGGGAAGAGCTTGGGCCATTATTTTAATTCAGGTGTTTGCTGTGCTTTCCTCAGCACTCTGATGACACACCGTTTTTTTCAGAACTTGGCCCAGCCTCCCTCAGAGCAGGTGGGAAACCAACCTGCAGTTACAACAGTTTGAGATGTCCTGATGCTTGTGTCTACATAGCTGCTTTAATCACTCAGTATAGAGAAGCAGAGACTCACTTGTGCTGTCAGAACCCCCCTGCTGCATTCCCAACACCAGCTCTAGAGCAGCTGGAGGTATGACAGTGGCACTGCTACACCACGCTGACACCAGCCTATTTTTAAGCAATATTTGTTTTTTCCACTTCTACCTGTTGTGCTGAAGATTCCCATTAGATGGCACTCAAATAGCTCCCGGGGGTTTGAAAGCTGTGTGAGAGGCTCTCATCAGCGCTGCATATCTACAAACAAACACAACCAGGCTCAGCACCTATGCACTCTTCCTGTGGCTTCACTCTTTCATCCAATTTAATCATCTGTACCTGTGACACAAGTTTCACACTCCTATTGCACAGAACAATGAAAGTACATCTGCCTGCAAGAGACAGATTTTTATTACAATTAAGTTTTGAACTTGGCTTCACAGTGTATTGATTATTCCTGGTTACTTCAAGGTGCTGGGCATAGCTTTAGGATTCTAGTATTTTGATCCATACTCCAAAGGGAACTTGAGTAGGGCAGTGCCTATTCTCAATTAGGAGACACTGACACAGGTAAGCTTGGAAGAATTTCGGAAAGCATTTGACAAGCTTTTCTTTTGGCTCAGAAACTTTCAGAAATTAAGCTGGAGATACCCAGAGGAAATTGTGGTTATTTTATTGACATGACCAGTAGTTTAGAGAATTCCCTATTAATCCAATCTCCCCACCAACCCCTGACAGCAGCTCTGAAATTTCAGCTTGAGCTGAAAGTAGAGCTTACCCTGCCTTGGAGGTGGGGTGGCTGCTCCCTTTGCAGTCATGATCCAGAGGGTGCCGGTGTTTTATGCAGAAGTTGCCTCCACACTGTTCACAAAGCACTTTCATCATCTCTTTCCTTTTGCAGCCCGACTTTAAGCACTTGTTTGTGAAGATCTAGTATAAGAGAGGACAGGAGGTTGGTAGTGTTTGCTTTCTGTGAGCAGCTTCCCAAGCTGAAGGACAAATGTTCAAGCGCCATCACATTTAGGATGAAACAGAACAAATTTCTACACATTCTGCTGTCAGAAGGCCTAAATTCACAATCATTAGGAAGGCAGCTTAGACTACAATAACAGTTTCCTTACCCTCCTTTGCTGTGCTGGATTGTATTTACAGTTCTTATCCATGTGGGCTCCGACCACAACATCTGGTATTTCCCCCTTCTGCACTGGGATAGGCATGTTACAGAGTGGACACACTGGGACCTGCACATTCTAAGAACACACAACATAGATTAGAATCACAGAATCATTTAGGTAGGATAATCAGATCCAAACATTACAAGTCCCACTCAATTTTCTGTCCTTCCCCTTCCCTTATCCATGGGTGACAGAAGTGTATTCACAAGTGTTTCATGTCCTCATTCACCAGTGCTTTTAAAGATACACTTCACAACAGTAACTGCAAATCACTATCCAAAAAACAGACAGATATACTTTGCCAAATTAATTTATAGCAACATATTTGGTAAGTTTACTTTAAATATCTTTCTAAGTTTTCTAGAATTACAGCCTTTGAACACTTCAAAGCCCAGTTAGGTGGTAGAGATCAAAGTTTGGCCCCGCTGTAGTTTTATGGTTGCTGACCTTCAGCTTAAAGAACTCGGACTGCAGAAGGTTTTAGGCCACAATAGGTTACTTAAAATATAAAGCAGTCCTCTCTGGGAAGCTGCAGTGTAAGTGAAAGAAACTAAAATCTAGCAGTACTAACCTCTGAAATGACATGTTTCTATATATCTGAAATTCAGATGTATCATTAACTTGAATCCTGTGGTTCTCCCATCTGCTTTTATTGAAGCCACAGGTCAAGATTCAGAGCAGCCTTTGTAAATGACTTAGCAATTCTGCAGGGTGAATTCCTGACTCATGAACAGGAACTTACTTTCTTGTAGGCAGAGCTGCACTTGTGGTCATCGTAACGGATGTGATCTTTACAGAAAACTTCCCCACATGCATCACATTTCAGAGGAAGGAAATCTGAGAGAAGAATAAAAGAAGAAAACAGATTTTCATGGAGCAGAGTTAACACCTCTAAAGGGTACTCACAAGTGAATTCTAAAGCAAATAATTTCAATCTAGTCACACTTCAATTATATACAGAGAGAGTATGTCTTTCTTTATAAATATTAAAGCTAAAAAGGCAAGAGTGGTTAGTTTTTCTTGTTTTTATCCACAACATTAGACGAACACAAGCCACAAGTATCTCAGGAGCTCTTTGAATGCAGAAACTACAGAGGCATTCATCAAGAGCTTAGAACTGAAGTACAAATCCAAATCTAAAGTCGAAAGTCTTTTTATTCTTTAAAAAACCCCACCCCTTAGCAGTTTAACACGTACAAGAACAAAATGCACTCTTTCCCTGGACCTACTGATGGGGGACCACAGCAGCAGCCCTGGCATCTGCCCCTACCCACCGGCTCAGGGTAGAGCAGCAGATCCAAAGACACGAGTTATCCCTGCCTGAGGATTCCCCCCGGTCGGGCAATGCCGGAGGGAGGGATGGGGGATCCATCCCGAGCGCTCCCGGAGCCCGCACTTACCCAGCTGTTTGCAGGCGCGCTCCGAGCAGTGCTGGCCCAGCCACGGGAGCTCCATAGCGCGGCGGGACCCTCTCGNAGATGGAGATAGGGATGGGAATGGAAATGGGGATGGGATGGGACGGGACAGGATGGAGATGGGGATGAGAATGGGAATGGGATGGGGTGATTCTNCCTACTGATGGGGGACCACAGCAGCAGCCCTGGCATCTGCCCCTACCCACCGGCTCAGGGTAGAGCAGCAGATCCAAAGACACGAGTTATCCCTGCCTGAGGATTCCCCCCGGTCGGGCAATGCCGGAGGGAGGGATGGGGGATCCATCCCGAGCGCTCCCGGAGCCCGCACTTACCCAGCTGTTTGCAGGCGCGCTCCGAGCAGTGCTGGCCCAGCCACGGGAGCTCCATAGCGCGGCGGGACCCTCTCGCTCCCCGGGGACAGGAGCACAGGGACAGGGACAGGGACAGGGACAGGGACAGCGACAGGGACAGGGACACGGACAGCCCCGGCTCGGCCGCCGCGCCTTTATCGCGCCCCGCTGACTCAGCGCCCCGTGTGCTGACTCACGGCCCCGCCCACGTCACACCGCCCGAGCCAATGGGCGCGCCCGGGAGGAGTGCTGAGTCATGGCAGGGGGCGTGGGGGTGGGATTGGGAATGGGGATTGAGATGAGATGGAGATAGGGATGGGAATGGGGACTGAGATTGAGATGAGATGGAGATAGGGATGGGAATGGAAATGGGGATGGGATGGGAC
>VXBX01002361.1:464490-484212 GCA_013400415.1 Scytalopus superciliaris | reverse complement strand
AAGGAATAGAGATGGGGATGGGAATAGGGATGGGGAAGGGATGGGGATGAAGATGAGGATGAAGATGGGCATTGGGATGGTCAAGGAGCTGGAGCAACAGGGCTTGGGGAAGGGTATGGAGACGAGTTCAGTGTGGGGGTGAGAGGGAGTGGTGGTGAAAGCAGAGGCTCTCCAGCTTCCCCAGGGAATCACAACCACATGGCACAAGCATTCCTGATGCTGTAAATTCCCTGTTGTGCGGGCTCTCAAAGAGGTGAGAGTGTAGGGCTGTCCTGGCCATGGGGCACATATCTCAAATAAGGGAGAATGACACAGAAAAGCCCATGTCAGACTGGTTTGCTCTAGAGAACACTGGAGTGCCTCAGCCCTTTGCCTTTTCCATTTTTATTTCATTTTTTTCACCAGGACTTCAGCTGCTGCACCATCCCTCCAGATCATGATGCTTAACTTATGTTACTTCCAAACTTCAAAATAAACCCAGAGAACTTGATGAGAGCATGTGTTCTGTCACTACAGTGCCCCACTGCAGGATTTCAGCATGTGCTAACTGGTCAGGGTGGGCAAGTGGCAGCTGTGGCTGTGGGTTTGCACACGTCAACCACATAAAAACTTTTACAGTTGGTCTCTGTCTTTAAATGCTTATCAAGTGCACTTTGACAAGGCACCTCAAGATTAGAGTATATTTTAGACATGTTGATCTTTGAAGGTGTGTAGCAAACTGGCTTCACACAGGAGAGGTGAGGACTATTGGTTTCATGACATTTGTTACAGGATTGAGAAATGCCAAAATGTGGTTCTACCCCTGCTCTTCCCAGAAAACACCTGACTCCTCTGTACATGACTCAGATGCAGAGTGGAGCCACGAGGTCAAAGCAGAGCCTTAGGAAGGCATGTGCTGACTGACTGCAGAGGTCAGTCTGTGCTGCTGGACTCTGGGAATGGCATGTGCCACTCCTCCATCTTCCACGTCACCCTGCCACGTGGCATTCCTTGACTGCTGCTGTGTGTGCCAGCTTAAAGCTGACCCACTTGGTGTGCTTCCCAACAGCATAGTCCTGCTGGATTAAAATGATACCATGTCATCAGCCAGCCACTCTTCCCAGGCCTTCCCACCTAAATTAATTTTTCCTCCTGAGCACATAAAATTACCAAATCTCCTCATTTAAAGCCCTTACTCCACAGAACAACTGGGCTGACAGAGCATTGCATTCAGCCATAGCTCTTTGGTTTGCAAAAGGCAAACTGATTCCATCTCCTCCACTGTGGTGTTTGCTGGGTGGGGCCTTCTTGGACAGCTGTGCCATGTCCATGCTGGGAGCACCCACAGCCTGCCCTGGGACAGCCTGAGGTTGTGGCACAGCCCCACAGGGAGATACCAGCTCAGATCTGGAGCAGTGGGAAAGGCAGTGCTGTGCCAGGCAGAGTCCTTCCCTCTGCCCAGCATGGCCACAGACACATAGACTGTGGAGACTGATGTGAGAAGAGACCTTCTGGGACATGCAGTTCAGCTCTCTGTTAAACATATAAATAGTTCATTTAAGTCCTTCATAAACAAACCAAAACTGATGTTACAAGCAGTGTGTTGCCATCACAGTGTCCCACAGCCATTCTGCTTTCATGAAAAAAGAGACAGCTTCAGGATTCTAGCATAAAAGTTTCCCTAGTTATTTGTCTTCCAAGCAGTGCTCTCCTTTGGTTCTTGTAATTTCTTCTCACTGTGTCCATATAACCAGCAGGTGAAGGAGGCAGACTGACCTTGCTGTGATTGTGTAAGAGCCACCACTGTCCAGCTGTGTTCTGGAGGTGAATTCTGCAGCAATGGTAGATGTTTCACATTCACATCACACTGTTCATCTGATGATGGTCCCATCCTTAGGCTGTTGGCTTCTCTTCTCCTGTAACAGAATCTGCCTCTAGAGATGCAAACCCTGGTGTCTCAAGCCCGGGGAGAGCTTTAGTTCTCCTTTAGTGCTCTTTTTGGCACACAGACATGCCTGGTACTTGGCAATACAGTCATGCAGCATCTTCCATCATGGTTCTTTAGCCAATGGTATGTGATTAAAAGGATTTCCCTTTTCTGAGTTGAACCAGCTACCTGGTGTGTACCAGGGTGAGGGGGACAGCCAGAGCATGGGACTTTCCCCCCACTTCGCTTGTTCTTCTGACTTGGTGGGGACAGGAGAGTGTTAGAAAGAAGTAGGAAACAGGAAAAATTATCCCAATACAAACAGTAACAGAAAGTCCAGCTACCCAATGTACCTCAAGAGTTTTGCTCCCTTATACGTCTATACATCAGCTCTGTTACACAATTTACATAATACTAAAAAATTTGGGAAATACAAAAAAATCACATGTCCTGCTGCGGTTGTAGGCTGATTTTTTTAATACAAAACACCTACCCAGTGGCTAACAGGAGTGGAACCCCAGTGAAGGCTTGCCAAAAAGCTGAGCAGAGAGGAAGAGGTTGGTGTCTTTGTTGGCTGTCTGATGCTATCCTGCAGACTGGGAAGCTGCTGCCGAAGGGATCATGTTTTATGGTGGGGAAGGGAGGAGTTTGCATATAGATAACAACAGAAATGGCTCTGCGCAGATTAGATGCTCTTAAGGAAGACTGTAAATCCCGAGCCTGGAAACCCACATAGTACAGGCAGCCGTCTTAATAGAAATGAGGATTAGAAATTAGCTGAGGTCTTTAATGATATTTTTAGAAGGTTGCTCCTGACAGGTTAGGCTGCTGAGAACCAGAGGAAAGTGCCGAACCCTGTATTACTTGGGAAAGGATCACACAGTGCAGCATGTGATTAGAGACTGGCTAGCTTAGCAACAAGGGGGATAGGTGGGTTAGGGCTGATTCAGTAGGAATTAGCAAGGGAAATTGCTTGAGAAGCAGAATTTGATTAGGGGCAGCCAACATGGATTTATGAAAGGAAGTCTATGTGTAACTAACTTGCTGGAGCCTGGGGGAGGTCCCGTTCCCTGGCAGCCTGCAGTGTGTTGGTTTTATATAACCTGATTGTCAAAGGGAAGGCCTGGCCCCTTTGCCAGCAGAGTGGTGACACTGAGTGCAATGAGTGGGGATACCTTCCTCCCTTGTCTCTGCACAGACTCTGACTCCTCATTCCCCATCCATCCCTTCTACTTACTTTCTAGTTTTTTAGGGGAGGATGGCTGTTGCTTTTTGCCTTGTCCCATGTTTCTGCTCTTTGTCCTTCCCTACCTCTCCCCTCAGTCCATGAGATTGCCTCTTGGTGGGGTATTAAACACCATTGTCCACTTCACCATATCAGCATTGTGGACTCACCCTGCATCCCAAGGGAAGAATGAAACACCTCTGAAGACGATCACAGCCTTCATCAGCTTCACAGATTTTTGCTCTTTCAACCACAGCTTTGCAGAAAACAGAAAACCCTCTGGCAGTGTCAGACCTGCATACCACCAGCTTCTGGTATCTCCAGTCCAGCCTGGCAGAGGCCAAGCACAGAGGAACAATGGCCAAAGGAGATTTGGCCCAGTCAAAGGGATTGTAACACTGTCCAGAAGAGAAAGAGAAGGTCTTCAAAAGCCTTCCCTGTTCCCTCTGTAGTGGCAGCTCTGATTGCATGGCCGGAGAAAGTCCGTGGCTGACATAATGGAAAACCCAAATGAAACAGTGCAAGGGCAAACTTGGTTTTCTCCTGTGCTGCCAGCCTGTGAGGCCAGGGGGAAATTCATGGGATGGCAAGGGAACAATTGTCCAACATCACTCCCAGCTACAGATGGATGGTAAGCCAGGAATGTGGTTTCATCCTATGTCTTGGGGCAGGGTATGTTCTCTTCCCACCATCCTGAGTTATGACAGGCAGCATGGCCAAGACAAACAGGTCCATCCAGCTCCTCTCCTACTTGTGTGCCCCATACTCCTCCCAACAGCAAGACACAAACAACTCCCCTGGCCCTGGTGTCGCCAGGGCCATCTCATTGCCTGCAATCCTCTTGCACCAGCATCCTGCTTGTTGCTCCAGCTGCAGAGCCACTGATGTGGCATTAACATTTGGGTGACTCCAGCTCACATTTGCCTTTTCCAGGTCTCTGAACTCCAACCCCAACGTTCTGCTTTTCAGCTCATAATTTCGTACCAGGCTCTTAAAGCAGAATTTTATTTTTATTGCAATGACCCTGCAGTGCTGCCAGATCCTTCTGTGGAGGAGGCATGACATCTCCATTACACAGCTCAAATAAGTGTCTTAAAGAGACCACACACAAAGGAACCTAATGGTACCTCTTTTTATTAGGTTTATTACAGGAGGGGAAGTAAAGCAGTCCGATCTCCCCACAGGATACTCTGTTAACAGCAGCAGACAGAGAGGAGAGATCTGTGGAGGCGGATCAGTTTTCCAAGAATATTAGCTACTGCTGCTCTAAAATTAGAGTCTAGGGAGAGCAGACAGGTTGACATAATTGAAAGGGCTGTCTTATGGGATGACATAGTTAAACGAGTCCATGATCAGCTTTAGAGTGACAGCTCGGTGACTTCTTCTAATCCTCAAAGGAACACTGAGTTGCGAGGCTGTGATTTAACTAGTCCTGGATCTTATCTTGTGATGATGTCAGTATTATTAGAACCCTTTTCTAAAGAGATACCTCCAAAATCACTGTACATGAACCGACTGGCTTTACAGGCACGATCCTCCTGCAGCTTCACCCTGCAAAGCCTGTAGTTGATACAAACACTCCTCTGTTGCCCTTTTTACATACCCAATTCCGTGCCTGTGGGCTGGGCTACAGGGGCAGACCCAGAAACAGGATTAAGAACCTCATTTCAGGATGGAGCTGAAAAATGTCCTTCAGCTGCCCATTTTGTTCAACATAATTTAATAGCAAACACAAACTAACAAAGTTAGAGGTGAAATATAATAGCAGGAACCCCATAAAAAGTAACCTAATCTGTAAGATAAATAGACAACACTTTAGCCTGGGGAGATAGCAAATAAAAGAGAAATATGAGCAGAGCCATTCTCAATTCATGACTAACTTTAAAGAGAAATAATGAGGATGAGTTCTCCAACTTTTAATGCTCTAAGATTGTTGTCAAAAAAAAAAAAAAAGTAAAAAAAGCACTTTTAATGTGTTCCTCATACACTCTTACAAGGTGGCTTTCCACCAGCCAAATTCCCACACAAGCAGACACCATCAGAAATGGGAATAGTTCAGAGGGGCCCCACTGCAATTCCTGATGGAACAGGAGACACCAGAGACAGAACCCTCTGAACTCTTCTGAACCTTCAGGCTAGTGGAACCTCTTTGTTGCCTTTGGTGGCCAACTGCTGCTGCCTTATTTTGGGTGCAAATCCACTGCCTTCATGGTAGCATTAATCTGACATTTATTATTTTAAGGGGTTTTTAGCCATTTTTTGTTAGTGCCTGCTTTAACTTCAAAGACTGGGATTTTCCAAGCAGCCTAATGCATTTAGGCACCTAAATCCCATTGAGTTACAAGTGTGTATCAGCCCTTAGGCTCCTTGGCAAATCCTTGCTAAGTGCCTAAGGGCTCATCACCGCAGCCACTGTTATGCTGCCGGATTTACACAGATACCATTACACCAGCATGAGCTCACTTCTCTATGGAACAGACTCTTGTTTAAAACTCTCATCCCAAATGATGAAATAAACTGGAAAGGGCCTCCTCTGATGGCTACTTTTTGGTGATATACACCTGTAAAGAATGTTAAATTATCTCCTTGGTTTATACTAAAAAAATAAGCTTTGCTTTGTAGACTGAACTTCAGTTCAAGACTAAATGCTCCTAATCCCAGCTCTTGGTCCTCTATGCGGCCAAATCTTGGATTTGGTGTTTTAGAGGTAAACCCCACCATACCTCCCATTCTTTCTGATACCCACTATGTCTCCAAGGTCCTTTTAGAGAATCCAGGAAGGATCTCTATAGGAGGAACAAAACATCAGCAAAATTAAGCCTTTTGCTTTGCTGTTGGGGAATGTCCTAACCCAAAAGGAAAGAGCACAGACAGCAGCTGAGCTGGCAGTGGGACAGGTACAGAGGGCATGTACCTCTGAAAAGGCTATCTCAAAGGGTGGGAAACATAGCTACAGCAAGTGGAAAAATAAATCCCTTACTAGGTGATTTCTGGTCACAGATCAAACACTAATGTCTTACCTAGCAGAAAACAGATTAGGGGGCTCTGTGGCAAACTTCCTGGGATAACTATTGTCTTTTTTGTCAATTCCATACTGCAAAAAGCGTGACAGGACCCAGTCCATCACTACTGAGCCCCACATTTCCTAGGCACTACCCTGTTGACATCAATTAGCAAGGGAAGTTAGTTCTCAAATCTTCCTTATTCTTTGTGTTGCTGGTTTTGAATTAAAGCATTTCACTGAAAACTGAGACCATATCCTTAAGTACTTCAATAGATGATGTAAAAGTGCCAAGCCTTAGTATTGTTTTTATTTTTCCTATTTTTATGTAGATAAATGGTGCCATCTTTCTTCCCATTTTGTAGCCCTAAGAAATAAGCCTGAACCCTCATAAGTGGGGTTTTGTTTATGCTGTCAGCCCAGGAGGGGACCAAACCCCTTTCTGGTGCAGATGAATGGGTCTGCTGTGGGTCAGCAGGGGAGGGTGGGCAGAGGAGTCCTGGTAGAGCTTGGGAGTCAGAAGGAAAAGGATAGATCTGGGTAGGGAATAGCTGAGAAGAGAAGATCCCCTTAAGTCATGGATTCCATAGTGGGCAGACAGACCTAAGGAAATTGCCTCCAAAAGTGGTGACTCTGACCGTGAATTCGGGTCACATCCTGCTTTGCAGTGACTTCAAGGACTAGGGGATAGACAACAGTTTAACTATTCCCCTTGTTTTCTAAAGAGTGGTCCCCCACCCGTTCGGTCCCACCCACCCATTTACTGGTGGCTTTTACCAGCCCGTGGTGCAGCCACTTCCCTGAAGCGACCAGCAGCCCTGGGACGTGATGGAGCACCCACAAGGTGGTGCTAACGTTGGGAAAGATGCCCATCCCACAAGGACACGGACGCGTGACACTCGGAGCCACGTGCCACGAGGTGGCACCATGTCCCTGCTAACCCGCACTGAGGGGTCACCTCTGTGGCCACGCAGCTCCTGCAGGACCTTGCTCACCTGGCAGGTCTGTGCCTCCGAGCAGCCCCATCGCTGAAATCCACCCACTGAGCTTTTGGGGAGTTTTAAATAACTGTGCAGCCCTCCCTTCTGTAAGATCAGCTGAGGGAAGAGGAGGAGGTGGTGTCCTGTCTCATGGAGCATCTTTACAGTGCGACCCCTCACCTGTGAGAGCCCTCTGCATCTCCTGGGGAAATGTGGTCACCTCACAGTGAGGGCACAAGATTTGCAGAGCTGTGGTGCCACCTGCCACTGGCTACAGCTGTGCTCAGGGGGTCCCGGGCTCCTGTCCCTGCTGGCACAGGCATTTGTTAACACTGGGAGAGTTGTCAGTGTCACAATGATGTCTGTGCCTGCCTAGACCTGTCAGAGTGCACTGGCTGTGCCCCTGCCTTCTAGAGATCTGCATGCAGGAGAGCTTGTTTATCACATAGAGTTTAGTCATAGAATTCAGACTTGTTTAGGTTGGAAAAAACCTTCAAGCTCATCAAGTCTAACCATTAACCCAGCACTGCCAAGTCCACCACTAAGCCATGTCCCTAAGTCAGGAATAAGGGAATGCCATGCACCAGTATATTTTCCTTGAAATATCAAACATTTAGCACTATCATGACATGCTAGGGAGGATTCAGGTGAGCCTATAACCCTGAGGAACTTTATACTTCATGTTTTGGCAAGTTCAAATCACTTTCATCTTAGAAGCACCAGTGCAGAAAAGAGATGCTGTGAGTGACAGCCCCAAACCCAAAGTACTTGCTCAGCACCTGCTTAGTGCCCTGATTAGGCTCTTGAGCTCCTGATTGCTGAGTTTCCACAGCCCAACCCAGTTCTCAGGGGCCTTCAGCAAAGCTCTGCAGCTTAATGCTCTGTTCTGCTCAGGTGGGTATGGTTCCAGCACCTGTCTGACCCCACCACACTGCCCTGAGCTCTACCAACACAGACCTAATGCTGATGTCCATGGGACTGATTGCTCAGGTGCTCCATGGAAAACAAGGTGACCACTGCACCCGAATCTGCTCCAGTGAAGGAAACACAAGTACAAGCCATAGGAATGTATTAAATGAAAATTCTCTGGTGGAGGAGGGTTTCTGCACATGCTGAGGATACTCCAATAGCTCCTTCTGCTCTTGCTTTACAGCATGAAGCAACCAGCCAAAAAATGTGCGCTTCTTTCTGGAGAGGAAGCAGAGGGAGCAGCTCAAAAGGAGCTCTCCTGCATGGGTTCACTGTCCCTGGCAGTGCTCAGCGTGGTAATAGAGAGCCTGGAAATACCTACATTATTCCTGACACAATGCTTTGCAGCTGAACAATACATTTGCCAATTCAATTTATTCAAACAAGTTCCTTGGGAAGACAGCAAAGCAAATCCAGGTGGCAATTACCAAATTCAGACTCTGCCCTGAACTCGGGGAAACAAAGGGGAAAGATATGAGAGAAATAGCAAATTCTGCTGGAAATCCCACAACGGCAGAATCCTAAGAGCTTTTAATCATGTGCTTGCTGGTATTCAGCTGAAACCCCCCTGTGTCATTGGGCAAGGAGACAGAGCAGTGTTGCAATTGCTCTGCTGTAGTACTTAGCACTTTGGAATATCTTTGCAATGAAAATTAAATGCTGGTTTGTTTTCTTTTGAAAGCACAGCAGTATTTGGGCTCCACGGCCCATCACAGTGACATGTAATTGAAGAATAAGTACATTCAGTAGCTACAAAGACTGACAGTGCTGCAAGTCCTGCTGTGTTACACAGCATCTTACCGTGCTGCAGGCAGACAGGGTGAAGGTTGCCTACAAGCTTATACGAACTGTCTGACCAGTTCAGAGCTTGCTTAGACACCTTCAGCCATGTGCTGAGCCTCATCAGATGCCAGACTCTCTTCCCAGCACATCAACATGAACACAAGCTCTCAGCCCATCACTGGTCCTTGTGCCCATGACACAGCTTCCAGGCGCAGCCTCCTGGATGGCTGAAGGGAGAGAGAAAAAGCTGCCAGGAATCTCCACTTCGGCTCTGGATGTGCAATAAGGAAACTTCTGTTGCAGATGCACAGCTGTGGATAATTTCCTCTTACCAGAACCTGCAAACCTCACAACCTCTGCTTCCCATACTGCACTCATAGTTGGGGGTGAGCCTCTGAGATCCTTCCCCATCCCACTCCACCCCTCACAGCCAGCCCCGGGGCAGCTGTAGCTGCTCTTCCAGCAAAGAAGTTACACCAGGGATGAATTTGGCCCCAGATGTAGAATTAGGTTAAGCCAAAAGGTGGCAGCATCTTATTCAGTATCGATTTTGCATGAATATTTCTCCTATTACCATTTTTCTTTCTAATCATAGAATGAAAGTTTGTAAATTACAGAGGTGGAGAGCAAATGTATTGCAACCTCTGGCAAATTGATATTTTTGCAGCAACAGTAAACTTTTTCTGATGGCAGATAATTGAAGGGAGCAAGCATCAGATAAAATTCATAAAGATTTGAACCTACTGGAATAAGACAAATGATATTTAATGTTCAGATTTGTAAAGTAATTACCCTGAGCTCCAATATAATAAATAAAGACTCAGTAAATAGAGTTTAGCTGACCAGGTGCCTTGGATGTGGCACTGCACGGGGCCCTGTGGCAGCCAGGGGGGTGAAAGGTGGGTGTCACCCCCAGAAAGGCCCTTCCTCAGGGGTGGGAAGGAGCTGCCTCCCGTGGCTGCAGCAGAGCCCTGCATCCCCAAGCCCTGGTGCTGGGTGCATAGGGAGCTGTATCACCCACAGGCGCTTTACATTTTCAAAGGTATAGAAGCCTTTGGGCACTCAGCTTCATCCATGCCTCTCAGGAGAACCTTGGTGCAAGTTCTCCATCAAACCCACAGCCTTCTGTTCTCACAGTCCAGCCAGCAGACCACCTTACATCAATCTCTTCTCCAGCACTCAGGAGAGCAGCTGGCAGCTAAAAAAGAGGAGGATGACCTGCTCCCTGAGGTGATCACTGCCCTTTACCCAGGTGAAACTGAGCCCAGATATCCCAACCAGAACCTGATACCCTTCCCATGCAACTGCCACACCACCTCAGGGAGATGGTGCAGACAGACTGCAACACTCAAAGCCAGAAGATACCAGCTCTCACTTAGCTGAAACTCCATTTCCACCAGCTGGGAAAGACCAGAAGATCCTCCTGTTATAGTGAAGAACCACATTGTCTTCCCTTCTATAGCCCTGACCCCTTTGCCTATCAGGGGATCTTCACTGCATGTAATGTTTCACCGTGCTTCCAGGCACACCCAGACCTCATTAAAAAAAAATAAAAAGAAAAGAAAAAAGGCTGGCAGAGCCATGTCCCACCTTTTTTCAAAGCAGGATGTCAGTGCAAACTTCCCTGGCAAAATCAGTACATCACTAAAATGCTTTTAATGCAGGCAGCATCGATGGCTGTTTGGCAGCACATGCCAACTGCCCCGATGGTCAGGAAGAAAGCATACTCAAACACACACCGAGCTGGGAGGTCCCAACCCTGCCCTTCTTCAGGGCTCCTCAAACATCATCTCTGAGCAGCTGCTGGGAAACCATAAGCCAACAACAGCCCTTGTTCCTGCTCCACTACCAATTCTTCTACTGCTAATGTGCCTCTGCCTCTTTGAAGAAGTTGCTTAGAAATTCAGCAGCAATTATGCAAGCTTTAGTATTAAAAAATGCACGTGGATCTGAAAGCAAATATGAAGCTGCTGCTGCTGTAACGCTAGCTTTAAGCTGTCTACAGTCCCTAGAAATTCTCAGTGGGATGTTTGAGAAGGATGTATATGTGTTGACAACATTAAATGATCCATGGCTCAAGGACAGAATTGAAACCATACATCTACTTCATACAGGCACTGATCACTGGGAGAGTGTTTTTCTTAAACTAACCACAGAAGGCCAGGCACCTCGTCCTCCCCAGAAAGGCAGGGATGGCTTGGGGAACAGAAGGCGCACACACGCTCCTACCACATCCCAGTGTGTAACAGAGCTCCAGTGAAAAGGGAGAGACACATGGACGCCATCAGCAGGAGAAATGTTATTGTGGCTGCACCATCTTTGAGGGAAATTGAGCATGTCACTTCGGTGCATCACCCTCTTCTCATCACCTCCCAGAGAGGCAGCGCCGCTTGCACACATCCGTGCAACATCTGGTGAGAGGGCGAGGAGGGGCAGGATGCTGCAGGATTCACTGGGGGGAAAATTTGCCTATTCTGCATTCCGTGCCCCAGAGCACAGCCTCGGATGCCCGTGTGCCACCCACAGCACTGCAGCAAGCAGAGAGAGCCCCCAGCACTGAGCGTCTCACTCTTGAAAGCTGTAGCCTTTTCTAGATGTGAAATTCCCAAGGACAAGGAAAAACTGGCAGACAACAAGGAGGATTAGGTGGTTCCCCAAGGAACACAAGAAACGCTGCAAGATTGTGTTGTTGCCCATTTCAGTGGGGTGATTAGGCGGCATTTGATGCTGGGAGGATGATTTCTCTTAGGCTGTTTTGTGAGCCTTAGCCCAGGTATTAACAGCAGGTGGTGGGAAGTTGTGTTTCCCTGGATGCCACAAAACCAGACTCCTCAAAACTGCAGTGTCCCAAAATCCAGCCCTGCCATGGCCAGCACTCTGCCCCAGGGAAGCACCTTTCTTTCTCTCCCTCCAAAAGCTGGTTGCTGGTGCTGTCTGGTTCTTGCTACTTTGCAGCACACTGAGCTGCTTGAGGGAAACCTCCCTCCCTGGCTCTCCTGCTATTCCAACCCCATCTCTCTGGTCCCTGACTCAGGTACTGGTTTTCCTCATTTCAACTATTACCAAATAAAGGGTATTTCTTTGCTCCCTCGTTTATGCAAAATGTTTATTTAATAGGCTGGCCAGCTTCAATTAGGTCTGTGATTACTCACAGATGACAGCTCCAGCATAACAATGTTTATTCTCAAACTCCATCTCCAAGTATAGCCTGTGATATATTTAGGGAGAAGTTATAAAACCATTAACGTTGAAATAGCTTTACCTATAGGAGTGAAGTTTCTCTTTAAACCCAAACAGCTGGCACCTGGGTAAAAACTTGCTGGGGTTATCAACTCCCTTCACCCATAGGTTTAGTTACCCCAGTGAAAACCTCATGTGGTCGAGTTGTCTTTGCCTTGTTGCTGGCACGTGGAACTCCTTGCTACAGAATCTGTATTGTCTAAAATGAAGTTTAGTAGCTTAAAGTGCATTTTCATTTGTTCATGAAGCATCAGGGCCAGTGACTGGAAGTGAAATGCAGCATCTTTGAGTCAGATGTGACCCTAACGTGCTTGGGTTGCATTGGCAGGGGGATGTATCAAAAAAGGAATATCCAAAGCCATCGTGTCACTGTGGTTTTACTTCTCAGGAAATACCAATGAGAGCTCCTGGTCTCCACCGCTCTGAAAACTGCATTTTTAGACTCCAGAATCTATGTCTTGGTAACAGTCCCAGCCTAGCTGCCCCTATATGTTTGGTACCCAAACCATCATCTGGGTGAGTGCTGGGTAATGGGGAGAAGCAGGTTTGGGATGTCTCAGAGGCAGAGGATGGGACTTCTCCATCTCACCACCCACTGTCCATCCAAGGTAGCTAGACTGGCTGTGCAAAACAGTCCCAAGGAGAGAATCCTGCCTCTCTTGTAGTATCTTACAGCAAAAACAGCTTCCATACATCCCTGAGGGTTAATCAGCTGCTTGGAGACTAATTAGTGCCAAATGCCCTTATCAAGAAGATACAGCTGGGTGCAAAGCCAGGCACAGCAACAGCCAGGTACATCAGCTGGGATGTCCACCTCCTGCCCATGACACAGCGTGGTCCTTCCTCGAGCCCCTCAGACCAGTGGCGATGACCCCGGTCTGGCCATCACCCTGGAGAGGGAATTGGCAGCGAAGGTTTAGGAGAGATACAAAACTTCTTAGCTTTAATTCACTGAACTCTTTTGTTTCAACCACATTTAATATCTTAGAAATTACGAGTCGTGGGGACCTGGGTGAGCCGAAGGAGAAGGCGTGATCTGTGAGGCCAATTAAGAGGCCGATGGCACATAGTGAAACGGGAGCCCCTCGGGGGAGGCCAAGGTTACATAAATAAGTGTGTGAAGGAGCTGCACTGAATCTGCAGACATTCAGCCACTAGTGATGCCCCTTTGAATCTGGGAAAATTAAATATAAATAATAAATGTTTAACCACACAGCAAATAAATACAATGAGGCACCTTTAAAAATTATACTAATAAACAGCAAGCTGTTGTCCTTCTGCCCAGGGTGGCTGAACATCTTCTGCATATCAGAGACAAAGAGCACAAAAGAGGGGCTGTCTTTGGGGGGCTCTGCTCAGCTAAGTTGTCTTCACCCCAAAACTGCCACCCTTGAGTAGAACCCCAGTATAGCATGGAATAAAACACCAAGCAAAACTGGAAATAAAATAGTGTCAAACTTAGCCAGCAAATGTCAGGGCTCCCAGACCAGAAGCAGATCACCTCTGTCTGTGTGATCCCAATAGGCTTCTTCTGGGAGCCTGGGAGCACGATTAGGGCTTGGTTCTCAGAGGAGAAGCCCAGAGGCTCCTTGTGATGATATGTGTTCAACGTGATCTGAGAGGTCCCCAGAATTGTTCTGTGTCAGCACTCACTTTACAATAAGAGCTCTGCTTCTCAGCTTCCCTGTTTTACTGCTTCCTTGGAAGAGGGGAAAAACGAAATGGAGATATAAAAAATAAAGGGGTCATTTATAGTTAAGCACATTAGGATGGGAGCGAGAGAATAAAGCGGTGAGAATGGCTCAGCCAGGGCCTATGGGGACTTGTTCTCTGGTACTGGCATGGTCTTTACTAGGTCGCTTGAACCTTTTGCACTCTGCTGCAGAACTCAGACCTTGGGCAATATATCAGCAGACTTGCCATGGCGTGCAGTGGAAAAGCCCATAACTATCCACAAACCCACTTGTGCCAGGAGTTACAGTTTATGGGTGACTTTTATAGGTGGCCAAAGCAACCAGTCCAAACCTGAGGGGTGCTGGGCAGTGCAGCAGAATGTGGGTTAAATAGGGATCAATTCCCTTTCCTGTGATGTAATTTCATTTCTCCCCAAATTCTGCAGGGAAGAAGCAGGGCAAAGGACCTTCCTTTCTGTGATTATATTCCCGGGCAGTTTAATTATAGCCTTTGTCTTCTTAAACACTTGCATGATAAACCCACAGAGAGCTGCCATCCCACTATAGTTAGTTACCAATCTCTTTTCTTCCCAGCCCCCGAGATTTGGTTTCCCATTTAGTAGAGGTCACTGGAGCCAAACTCTCTGTGGGGCTACCCTGGCTGTCACTGGGGAGCTTGTGCCAGAGCAAAACCTGTCCCTTGAGTCAGATTGACTCAGTGGCAGCTGACACTGGTATTCGGGTTTCTTAGACCTGTGGGCTCTGATCTCATCTGGTTTTGATGAGCCCCTGTGTCTGTACTGAGCCCCCACACCTCGCCAGTCTCTAATGGCTTCAGATTCCCATTTAGGAGCTCAGCAAAATCCAGGCCCTGGCTATGCCATCATGTATATAGAAAGCACCTGATTCCAGTGACAAATGTAGCACCCAGAGCTCAGTGCTGCTTTTGACTTAGGAGCAGAGACATAAATATTCTCCAGCCTTTACATGCTTTCTCCATTTTAACTCATGGCTTCATTAAACTAATTTGTTTCCAGGTTGGAGGATGAATAATGAGCCTCAGCCTGTGGATGCATAATTAAATTTTGATAGTGAATGTTTTTATCTAACCTTGTTTTCATTATTATCCTCAGTACCTAAATTACAAGTTAGAGATTTAAGGCTGCAGGTTTGTCTTCACATTAAAACTATACACCTATGTGAGGTGTGACTGTGCTCTGCCATCACCCAGGACAATGTCCAGCATTTCAGTCAGGTCTGGTCATTAGGGATGTTAAGGGAAAGACAACTAGTTAATGACAAAATGGCTTTTCCCCTGCCACAGTCAGTACAACACACAGTCCCTGGTCTGTGTGGGGTCTGCATGCTGATAACTGGATGGCACATCCCAATGGCAAAGGTCACCTGGAGCATCTTGGTGGGACACAGTCCTGCTGCATTTCCTAGCATAGTATCCAAGCTCCATCTGACTTTTTTGGGTCCTCTCAGAGGTAGTTGGCTTTGTTTCCACAATTGTAATATATTCCTGCAGATTCCCCAAACTGTCCCCATTCCCCTGTGCCATCCAGGTGCCTCCTCAGCATTTCTTGGCCATTAAGGTCTCTGTGCCCTGGGTCTCTCCACTCATCAGTGATTTTCTCCAGCCTTCTCATTGTTCTTTTCAGCACTGCAGGGTTTCCATCAGGCGTTTGCACTGATCTTTGTGGCCTGTCCCTGCTCCCTCTGTTGTCAGGGAGGGGGTTCCATGTTTCCCTGTCTCTAGGGGTGGTACTTAAAGGATGGTCTCTGGGCTAAGGTAGGGAACAGAGCACATCTCACAGCCTCCACTCCTGCTCCGGATGGGAGCTGAAGCTCTGCAGTGGCAGGAGAGGAGCCCGAGCAGGTACTTAGTACAAATGTTAATAGCATCATTGTTTATATTGTAGGATTGGAAAGGGTCTCCCGGGTCATCTGGGACATTGCCCTTCAGTAACTCAGTCCGTACTCAAACCATCCCAAGGGTATTTTTAGTCGATTCATGAATCCTTTTAGGAATTCGGCCCTACGACCTCCGTCAGCAAACGATTCTTTTGGCTAATTGACTTCACTTTCTGCATGCCCTGTTTTAACACTGCCTTTAAAGTTTGAGGCTTTTTCCTCCTCTCACAGTGTCATCCACTGCTCAATTTGAGCAGACTTTTTTTCCTGTTCCTACCTTTTTATCTGCATTACAGTTGATTCCACTGCACTCCCTGATGAAGCCCCCTCTCAGATGAAACCCACACCCCCCTTGCCTGTAGGGCTGAGCCTCTCTGTGCATGATGGGATGGTCTGCACCAGGAGATGTTGGACACAGATTAGACAAGGTGACAAGGGTGGCAGGTGACCTAAAGGTCACTTTTACCCATGTAAACCTCCAGCAGGGGATCTGGGAACAGTCATGGGGGCAGGTTGCTTCTCAGCTCCTATTATGCAGCTGTTTGAAGGGTCCTCATTTTCGTTGATGTCTTCAACTCTAACTATTATAAAAATAACAGCAGAGGGTGAAGGAAAAGAAAAAAAGAGAATTAAACAGTGGGGTGTGTAGCAGATTTTTCTTGGTCATTAGTTTTCTTCTACTTTGATCCACTACTCTGTGTCTTGTCATTACTGCATTATTGTTTGCAACAGAGCCAATTTTGAGCATGTTGTGAGGAGATTTCTTTTCAAGACAAGGCTGTGGGAAAGGCAAGGGACTGCTACCAACACACATCTCCAGTTCAAGAGGTCACATGCCAATGCTCCTCCTCACTGCCTTGGGCTCACACTCCTTGCAGACCTACCTGCTGCTTGAGTGGTTGGTCCCTGATCAACTTCATCAGAATGAGCTGAAGTTAAACACAAAGCTTTTAGCAATCTGACTTGATCCATTCAGTGTGGGTTATGGAATATCCTCAGCAGCACAGGCACGGGAGTGGAGCCTCCAACATGGGGTAGCATGGGGCAAGAACACGTCTACTGGCATTGGCCCTTCATTGACCCGTTCTTCATCCATTTTCCTTTTCTTCTTCTCCAGTTTTGGTGAAAGGTCAACAATTCACATCTTCCTGTGTGTGCACAGCTTTGATTCAGCTGTGAACTTAGCAGAGGGTTTCCCTGGGAAGGGCTTCGTGTGTGCAACTTTGCTGTAGGAAGAGACAAGGAAGGAACCTGGAGCAGGGAACCTGAGCTAACTGGGCACGCTGGAGCTTGAATGACCTACATGAATCCTTGACATCAGCCAGGCAGAGTTTCTTTTAAATAAATTATGCAATAGTGCAAGCTTCAGAAGACATTTTTTTTCCCTGGAAAACTACATTTTAGAGAAAAAATAACTATAAACCGAAGATGGCCTGATTTGATGAAGTCAGCAAAGCTGCAGCCAGGATGAAGACCATGCTGTCCACATCAGTCTTCAATTCATCATCAAAGCCAGAGCCAGCTGGTAAATATTTGCTTCTTCTAGTGATCTGTTGAAAGGTTCCTTCATTCCCACAATACTATTATCTTTGCAAATTGCTTTTATTCTAGTGAAAAACAAAAACCTAAATTCTAACTGGTTTTAATTGAAAACAAAGATGAAAAAAAAGGAAAAGGCTTTTACAATAATAAAAGTGTGGACTGTAGTTTAAATAAATACTTTCTAATAATCTCCCAAATAGACTGATACTTAAAAAACTCTGCTAAGAGAGTATTTTTGTATAACTGTGTTTGTTTGACAAATTGATCAGACCAAGTGGATTCACAGGGTAGAGGTGAGCAGATCTTTATCTTCCTCCTCCTCCAGCAGAAACTAAAGATTTTGCCATGCCCTGTGATACAACTATCACTTGGGGTGTGTGCATGGGACTAGGCACTCCAAGGCAAGCCAAGGGCTGCACAGGTAGACCTAAGTGGTGCAAGAGACTCCTAACATTTGGGAACACACTTTGAGATGAGCATTGTGCAGCAACAGGACAGAGCTCAGAGTGGTCCTGGGACCTCCACCCTTGGGGGATGCTCAGCTCCACTTCACAAGGTCATGGTCAGCCTGGATTCACTCTGAACTTGGCCTTGCCTGGAGCAAAGGTTTGACCAGAGCTGTTCAGATACAGCTTCCAACACCCCACCCATGGTTTTGGAATACTGTGATGCTTCTGTGCCCTTGTCCCAGCACAGGCTCCTAGTGGGCCACCAGTAGGTCACTGCAGGTGCCCCCCATAGCATTTGGTCTCTAAAGAGGGCTTGGCTCCCACCAGGGCAGATCTCCCCACCCAGCACAAACTCCCTCCTCTTGCACTCACTAATACCAGCTTCTCAAAGTGCCTCAAATTTTTCTTGAGGAGGAAGGGAGTATTAAAAGCCTTTCCAAATTATAGGGAGGCCTTTGTTATTTTAAGAGACTTTCATTCCCCCCTTTTCCATTTGACTTTGTTACCTGATGCTCAAGGAATGCATTTTCCCCTCTATTAAATGTTTTAACCGTGTACAAGTTCCATCTTAATGTTAGCATCTTTAATAGTAGAATATTACCATATTAATTGCTATTGTGAACCAGAAGATACTTATATCATCCAGGCTTTCATTGCCGTCACGGAGGGATTTTTCCTACTGAGTCAAAAGTGACCACTTTCCTTAATCCCCTGTTTAAAAGCCCTGCTATTCCTCCTGACATGCCTAGGACGAGGGTGGGCAGCGTTTTCCCAGGAACAAACTTGGAATTAAATGCATTAATTTCCCAAGGAACAGCAACCCCTTCCCAACCTGCTGCGGGTTTCTTGGCAGTTGGGTGGTGGGGCAGTTAGTTTTTAAGCAATTAAGAGACAGACACCCACACACACAATCCCGGGCCTCCCCTACCCGTGGCGGGGAAGGGGGGACAAGGGGGAATTAGCTGGGAGAACAATAGGGATTCAATCAAGCCCGGATCAGGTTGCAGCCCTTTTGTCGCCGGGACTCGTGCCGGGGGTTAATGGGGCAGAAGGAGATGGGAGCGGGGCGACAGCAAGGCTGGGACACAAAGGCCAAAACACACGAGCTCCAAGGGGGACAGATGGGGACAGGGGAGGAAACAGCGGGGGGGACACTGGGAGGCAAGGGGCTCCACCGCCGAGCGGGAGTGGGTGCAGTGGGGGNGACTCGTGCCGGGGGTTAATGGGGCAGAAGGAGATGGGAGCGGGGCGACAGCAAGGCTGGGACACAAAGGCCAAAACACACGAGCTCCAAGGGGGACAGATGGGGACAGGGGAGGAAACAGCGGGGGGGACACTGGGAGGCAAGGGGCTCCCCCGCCGAGCGGGAGTGGGTGCAGTGGGGGTGGGCCCGATTCCGGAGGGTTTCCCGACTCCCCCCAGTCCTGTTGCGTCCCCCCCTTACCGCGCAGATCCCCTCTCTCCCCGTTGGTCCCCCCTCAACCCCTTTGGGTGTCCTCAGCTGCATGCCCCTCCCCGATCCCCCTCGGCTGCTCCTCTGAGGGCGCATCCCACCATCTTTCGCTCTTGGCACGGGCGGCTCTGGCCGGGGGGCGCCTCTGGCCGTGCTCCCCGCGGTCCCTCCCCGCTGCCCCGGGCCCCCCCAGGCCGGGGGTCGCGGGTGCAGGGCTGCGGGCAGCCCCTAGCAGGCGCTGCGGGCCCTCCGAGCGCACAATGAGCGCGGGGCTGTTTAATTAACGTGCAAATCGCGTAGATTAAACGACTCTAAATAATTAGCCACAGATCCTATAAACAGGATAACATATTTAATTAAGCGGCGATGTAGATTTTGGAAACAGTTAATGCATTTTTAGAAGGGCTGCTTAGATCTCGCTTTTCCCTCCAACTTCCAGAGGCGGGAGAGACCGGGCCGGCGGCGGGACGGATGCTCGGACCGGGCCGGGGCTGCTGGAGAGGCTCCCCCGGTGGTCCCGGGCCGGCTCCCCGCCTGCAGCCCCTCACCAGGGCCGGGGCATCAGCGGGGGTTGAGGGGTGGGG